>KE158942.1:33013-67096 GCA_000411055.1 Leavenworthia alabamica | reverse complement strand
TAAAATGAATACGTGTCAATCATATAATGCAGCAGTTTTTTTGTAAATTACTTGTCATTTAGTATAATTAGATGCTTATACTTCAAAATAAATATGTGAGTTATAATAATCTCTTGTTCTAAAAATCGGCCGTCTAACCGCTTACGCGTCCGTCTGGGCGTAAGACAAGGTCATGCTGTCCCAATTTTTTCTATTCGATCTAATTAATTGTTATACCGATTTATTACCGATTATTCTCTCTCTACCCTATTAATTTCCGCGTAGCCGATTTTTTTTAATTTTTTTATTAAATTATTTTGTTTTTACAAAATTTATTAAAAATATGTCATAATTACAAAAATAATCACTAAAATCTATTTATTTTTAGTTGTATGTTTTTGTTTATGTTAATTATCATTTATAATATTAAAATAATGTTATTTTTATAAATTAGAACTATAAAATTATTTATAATGACAAATTTATGAAATTTAGGTCATAATATATCAAAGTTATAAATTTAGATAGGATATATAAAACTAAAAACTTAAAAATAAAAAAAAACACTCAAAAAACTAATTTTGATTAATTCCCGTTTAATCCCTGATTTTTGGGTTAGCCGCTAGTTCCACTCCGATCGCCCGAACGCCTAGCGAATTTTCGAACTTGGGATTTGGCCTAACTTCTCCTAGAACATATGACTTGGTGTATAACTAGGGTAGTTTCAAATATATTGAACGATGATACGAGTTGGTGTATAAAGGGTAGTTTCAAATATACTGAACGATGATATTGTAATATTCATGATTCATGATACTATATAGATTAAATTCTTATCTTACAATATCTATTGATATTTGAATATGGTTAGTAGTAACTTAGTTCAAGTACGAGAGTTTGGAGAAAGATATAAATCGAGTGTGGGTTGAATTGGGGCCTGTAGGCTCTAGTGCACCCAACATTACTTTAATTAACAGGGACAGCTAAAAAGTAAAATAATAATTATTACATATATATTATTAACTTTAAGTTTTCTGAACATTGGGCCATCATTGTTGGCAAAAAAGGAAAGAAAAAAGAACGTTGGCCCATCATTTCAGTGGTCATAAACTTATAATCAACATATAATTGCTTATGTTCTTAATAAACAAATAATTATTAGAAAAAAATGTATAAAGATGTAAAGCAAAAGGCTTCCAAAAAATGTAAGCAAAAGACAAAAGCAGTTGAGTTTAGAGATTTGGTAAGTTGATTATTGAATTGTTACATCAAACATAGTTAGGCGGGCGGTCACATTTTACTTCGATCTAAATCAATTCAGCAAGTTTTAGTAGTATCTAATTAAGATATATCGCACATCAAATTATAGAATAAACTTTGAATAATATATACTAGTACACTCATTACCAATTTATTTTTTAAAAGCCACACAAAATTATTATTTTATGAAAATTGTTGTTTCGAAAATATTTCATACAATTTACACAATATTAAAGGTAATATTGCTGAGAATTTTAATAAGGGGCCGTTTGTTTTACCATCTAAATGAATCATTTGGATGGAGATGGAAATTGATGTTTGTTTATTAAAAAAAAATTGTCCATCAGAATGATTCATTTGGATGAATCATTTAAATGATCTTTAAAATTTAGTCTAAATTTTAAAAACCATTTGGATGATCCAAATTTGACCAGTTGGATGGAGATGATTCATCCAAAATAAAAAATATTAAATTAATATTTAATTATTTTTATATTATTTGTTAGCTTAATTTTTATAAATATTGATATATGGATATTATATTTTTTATTTTTGTTTTTGAAAAAGTTAAAATTTAAGCATAAAATACATAAATATGTATTTTTATTCGTTTTTTATTTTTGGTAGAAAATGTGATTTTGTAATTTTCTACCATAATTAAGATTTTATAGTATGAGCATAAAATGAGATTTTTCGTTTTTACATATAATTCTACTTTTGTGTTTTTCATCATAAATGAAATTTTACGATTTTGGCTAAAAGATAAGTTTTCGCTTTTCTGTTAAAATTAATATTTTTACGGTTATTATGAAAATATAATTTTAAATTTATGTTTTTGACATGAAAATATATTCTGTAGTTTTTTCAACAAAAAATAAAAAAAATTTATAATTTTTGTAGAAAATTCAATTTTATATTTAGCGGTTTTTAACGAAAAAATAACTATACAATTTTTCTGTTAATAAATTAAAATTTTTTCATTTTAAAATAAATACTATAAGTTTTTAATATATCTAAAACAGTTATCAAAGTGATAAATTTTTATCATAAAAGAAATATTAATTTATGTTATTTTCCAAATGGTTCAGATTAAAAACAAAAAACTAACTATAATAAAAAAACATTCAAATGAACTATTAAAATGATCTATTTAAATAATTCATTTGAATGAAAATACAAGATACAAACATGCCCTAACAAATATTAAAAGTGCAGCCAAAAAATATTTTAATTGGACCACTATTATTATTAGACCGGTCTTAGTTACCTTAACTTTTAGCTTCCTTGAACAGTCTCCAAAAATATTTGAACCCTGATTTTACAAAGACAAAAAAGGCTTTGGTTTCATGTAATGGGCTCCCAAGGAATAAATAACCAAACAACAATAAATGACTAGGCCTTTCTTTAACCGGCCTAATATTTCTCTTATGTTTTCTAATTTTTACACTTTGAAAATTAAAGTTACCTAACTTACACAATAAAAACTTCCAGCCATTAAAAAAACATGTTTTGTTTATTGACTGCAAATAAAGAGTCAAATAAAAATGATAATGAAATTAACAAAAGTCAACCTCAGAAATTTTGTCCACTCAATCTTTTTATAAATTTTTATTTATATGAGAAAGAAATAAAAAGATAATCGCAAAAGACAAGAAACTTTAGGAGTGGAGTTGGACTCGGATTAAAAGGGATATAGCCTGAAAAAATAAATAACGCACCAAGGAACAATAATAAAATAATTAAACAGGCGTGATTATTGATTAATAATTTAAATTGTCTTTATAAACAAATAAAGTTAGGGCCAATATGGAATCGGAAACCCTTTCTTGCCAGGTTTCGTGTCAACAAACAAGTTACAAGCATGCATTAAATTAAAATTTAACATATAAGTCAATTTTAAGTGAAACAAAAAACTATATATATAATTGATTATTTAAAAATTTTGACTACCACTGATAAAATCCAAAACCCTCCAAAACAATATGTCACAGCCTAAAGATGTTTTTATGTAGTCTCTCCTGTTTTTTTCTCCAGCGGTCGGGTCCGAAAATTTTATATTAAAAAAATTTTAAGTTTAGGATATTCAGTAATTTTTATAAGAAAATATTTTTATTCAAATAGATGTTTATCAAAAAAGAAGTTGTTGCCTATCTTTGCAATTTCCATGAAAATTTGACTTCAATAATTGTTCTCTGTATTATAGAGAATTTACTTTGGATCAGATTTAGGGTAATTTATTCAAAAAAATTAATAGAGAGTCATAATAATCGTAAATATTGATGAGTTTAAATTTTTTTTTTAAATTATAAATTTTATTTATAAATTCTTGTAATTACTTCTAAAATATCACCCTAATACATAAAATTTTAAAAGAGTTTTTCAAAATTGTTATATGAACAAAAAAATTTAAAATCAATCAACCAATAACATTAAACTTAAACACGATCATAAAGTCTATAAAGAATTATTTATTTGAATAACACATTATTTTAATAGAATCTTTAAAAATCTTTAACCAATAATACATGATTTTCAATGATTTTAAACAAAATTTTAAAATTCTCAACCAATAACACATCATTTTTAAAGAGTTTTGAATATTCATAATTGAATAACACTAAACTCTTACAAAATTTAAAGGTACTGTTTGTTTATACATCTCACATTTACATTCAAATAATTAATTTAAATAGTTCATCTAGACCGTTCATTTAGATGTTGTTTGTTTTCATTGATTTTTTTATTTTTCATCTAGCTAAATCATTTAAATAAAAATAAAAATTGATGTTTGTTTATTATTGAAATTATATTTTGCTCAGAAATTATATTTAGCTAGAAAATTTAATTTCAGCGTTTTGGGTAGAAATTATGTTTTTTCTGATTGTGCCTTTTTACTATAAACGTATTTCTATGTATTTTTACGGAGAAACGTATTTCTATATTTTTGGCAAAAAAAAATATGTTTTTATGTTTTTACGGAAAATTGTCTTTAGTATTTTTTTTATGGAAAATTATATTGTATTTACTTTTTATTTTTATATATTTATTTTATTTTATTTTTTTAAATAAATTAGAAAATCCAGATAAATATTAAAATTTCACCTAAATTGTAAAATTCAATTAATATTTATTACAAAACAAATATTAATAATCATGTACATTCAAATGGATCATTTACACGGATAAACCGATAAACCCAATGTTATGGAAATTTTAATTTATGAAAAATAATAATATTCATTTGTTAATAGTTTATATTAGTAACTTAGTTTGGAAGGTAAAGCGATGGTACATAAGTCACGTAACTAATAAAAAATATTGTATTGTAACATTTTTTTGTTTTCATAGTTTATTCAATGCATATATACGGTAGACAATTTTTTGGAATTGATACAACCTGCCAAAAAAAACTTCATACTCTTTTTATAATATCATACTTTATATATCATATAATAAAACTTTCAATTCTACGTGTAAAGAAAATAAAATGATATGAATATTCATACCATTCATGAAGATGCTATCATCTATACTAACTAGACTGTCTAAACCCATTAATTTATCATTATCTTTTCATGATCCATCCAAAAATCATTTGATGGGAATAATCTCTCTAATATTCGACATAAAAGTTTGTCAAATTTGGTTGATAAGTATATCTGTTTTCTTAACATATTTTATGCATATGATATCACAGCAAGTAAATTTGAACTCCTAAGTCCTAACTTTAAAATTTCTCTGTTTTAGATAGCCACCAAATACGAACCCTATGATTATGTATCATAAATTTTCATTATCAAAATGTAAAATAACTGAAAACTGAATAAGAAACAGGTATGCAGAAGTATCACAAGAAAGTATGTAAAATTTGAAATGGGTGCTTCCTTGTTCGGTGATTTGAAACCTCACAAAATAAACGTTTAATATTCCATAGTGCACCTTACTTTTGGTTTTGAAAATATATAATTACGTATTAATAATAATCACGCTTGCATATTTAATTAACATATCCAGGTTAATTTAATTTATTTGGTATCATGTGTCCACTTTTTGTAATAATTGGACCAAAAAATAATTAAAATAATTAAACGCTAGTGACCCTTCTACACCTCCTTACTAGTTCCTTCGCCCTAGCTAGGTGTTATTTTCTCATTTCTTGTATTATGAAAAGCTCAAAGTCTTAGCAATGGTATTGACAAGATAAACATGTAGAAATCAAGTGACAATAGTATGCGATAAAACTTTTTAAAAATATATCATCCAAACTCAATGTAGTAGCCAAATAATATAAATAAATTAACTAACCAAGAAGAAAAATAGAATCATAAGTCCTTCAATCAAAATCTTTTTGACATTGTTCTGCAAATCATCTAGACTAGCTAGGCCTAATGTAACACTAAGCAGCATTCACGTTTATAGCAGGATAAATCTAGTTCTGGTGTGGCGGAGACATATGATCTTGGCAATAGTGAGTTGTGTTTTCATAAATTATGGTTTTTGACAATGTGTCTTTTTAAAATTTGGATCATCAATTGTTTCTAAACTATCTATAACATAAATTCGGGAAAATATTGGAAAGAAAAGTGAGATAAGAAAAGACAAAATCTCTAAAGCTTAGATTAATCTTCAAAAACTACACCGTTACATGGAATTAATTAGCATGATCTTCATCTAAGCAAAAATAATAATTTCTACTATATCACGTAGCCGGCCCTGAGTCAACCGCACTAAGCACGTGTTTACAATCATGATATTTTTTTCCATCATAATATTTCAAGATAGGTCTAATATATTACCGAGAAAATTAAATGCGATAAGTTCATGTAGAGTTCAAACACAACTTCGATTGACGTACGATCTTACGCAGATCGCATATATATATACATATAACATCTTCAGTGGCCTAAGACATATATAAAACTATATGTAATATTAAATATACCTTAGTGGATATATATACCCCACTCCCATATAAAATTGTCACCACCATCGATCATATCATACACACTTTATATTCTCTAATTTACATATCCTCTAGACTCTTAACCAACAAAATAAAAGAAACAAGAAAAACAAAATATGTTAAGGGAAGAATGTACACCGAGTTCATCATGGTGGGAAGATGTTCAACATCATCATAATGATCATACAGACTCTATTAGTTCGACGTCGTTTTACCATAAGAATAGTAATAACAACTCAAACGCAAACGCTAGTTATGAAGAAGATAATCTCTCTATCTCTACCGTAAACGCTTCAAATCGTTTGGACCTAACTGCTGAATCCTCCAATCATCACTCTCTTTTGACTCAGGACAGGCCTGCCTCTTCCTCGGATGAGTTGCTCCGAGACCATGTCGTCTCTTCTCAAAATCATCTATGGAGTCTTGCTTTCTTGTAAGTATAAATAACATATGTTCATCTTCTTCTTCTTAGAGTTCCGCGTTCTTACTTACAATTTACATATATAACTAGCGGTTATAAACTTGTAGATTCAAACCTTAGGTTAAGGTTTTATTTTCTACGCTTCACTCCGTAATAATATTGTCGAGTGTATAGTATTATTGTTATATTAATAATGACTTTAAAACCTAAACAATAAAATAAAAAAACATTAGAAACAAAAGAGAGGTCTAAAAGTTGGTTTACAAAAGTAAATTAGGAGCTCTTTTGAATTATTGTTCCCCAATAAATGATTTAACGTTTGATTGGTGAGGGTCTAATTTTGCACTTAGGATTCATCTTTTATTATTGGCCACTCAAAGATATGAATTATTATTATTTTATTTTAAAAGTTGTAGTTTATTATAAAATATTAATTCGCTATTGTGATTCGTGTCTTATTTGTTCAAATCTTTTGTTGTAGAATTTAAATTATTTTTATTTGACGTTAGGCGGAGCAATAATTTCTTTTATAAATATTTTTTCATATTTGTTACACATATTAGTAATAGTATACATGCACAGGCCTAGTAGAAGCTTAGGGGATCAAATGATGGATCATCATCATCATCATCACATAACATCTTCAAAAAATCCATCAACAACATCAGAATTACTACCATTCGAGCCAGCATGCGGTAATAATAACGGTTGGATCTATGACACAAACCAAGTTAGGTACGATCAAAGTAGTGAGCAACGGCTGTCAAATTTATCCGATCTTGTCGGCAAACACTGGTCAATTGCACCACCAAATAATCCCGACATGAACCATAACTTTCATCATCACTTCGATCATGATCATTCTCAGACAAACGATGACGTTTCTGTCTATAGACAAGCCTTGGAAGTAAAAAATGAAGAAGATCTTAGTTACAATAATGGCTTAAGTAGTGGTGGTTCGTTGTTTCATGATGCTGTTGAAAGTTCAAGAAGTTTTCTTGATATAAGGTTAAGTAGACCATTAGCGGATATTAATCCATCGTTTAAGCCATGCTTTAATTCCTTAAGCTTATCTGAGTTTAACAAGAAAGAACATCAAACGGCATCACTGGTACGTTTACGCCATTAAATGCTTACTAATGACATTGTTTATTATTTGATAAATGCACTAAAACGTTGGAGTATACAAATAATTTAAGGTTAATAGTATTTATGTTGTATCATATATGTTTGGTGGCTATGAAAGTTAACTTTAGAAGGAAGCACCACTTAAGCTTTTAGGAATCATTTCTATAAAGTTTGTGGTATTAATTTGGATTATTTTCTTATTTTATTTAATCGTTGCTATTTGCATTTTTTTGTCATAGTGTATATAAAAGATGTCAAGTTACCTTTAGAATTCATTTTGCATGTATCATTCAACTCTACAAACAATTTCAATACGTGTTATTATTCAACCATTATGCTAACATATATTACCAGTTAGAGTCTATGAACCAACGAGCTTGGAGCTATTTTTGCAGGCAACAACGAGGTTGGGAACAACAAACGCTGGAAAGAAAAAGAGATCATGTGAAGAAATTTCCAATGAGGTGTCTAAGAAGGCCAAGTGCGGCGGCTCTACACTTTCGCCCGAGAAGGTAATAATCTCCACATAACCTAGTTAATATGTAACATGTGCACGTAACTACGTGTAGATGTATTTCTTCTTTATCAAAAAAAAAACTACGTATAGAGAAAGAATATATTTAGTTTGATATGAATTTAGGTTTTATTTACAAAAAAAAAAATAAAAAAATTTAGGTTTCTAGTTCAATGTAAATTTGTTTCCATGAAACTATATTGGCTAAATAAATACAAATAGTTCACATTTTTTGTTCGAAAATAAATGAAGGAATTACCAAAAGCCAAGCTTCGAGACAAGATCACAACTCTACAGCAAATTGTGTCTCCCTTTGGAAAGGTACTTATAAAAGAAGACCGTCTTCACCTTTATATATTTCTCATCTCTTTAACTTTTCTTTGTTAAATACAAGGACGAAAATAAAACATTTGGTTTTTGATGATAACATTTCAGACAGATACTGCCTCTGTGCTTCAAGAAGCAATCACTTACATAAATTTTTATCAAGAGCAAGTTAAGGTATAATGCTGTTTATACATATTAAAAGTGCTTTTATACGCTAAAGTAAGAAAATAATAATTGTTACGTACATAACATACATATCTGAATTAACTGTTTGGTTGGTGATTTTATTGATAATGCAGCTGCTAAGTACTCCTTATATGAAGAACTCATCAATAAAGGTAACGTTTAAGTAGAAAATTTAAATATGTATATTTTTTTGAAGTTATTAACTTTATTAATTAATGACCAGATAATCATGCCTATATTTGCGGGTTTATAAAAAATAACATAAAATATTCAATAATCCTAAAAAAAAATAGAACGTTAAAGAAAAATATGAAAAATATTATTAATAAAATGTAATACTATATAACATTATATTTTATGGACGAATTTCTAAATTTTAATATAAATTAAATTTAAATAAAAATATCATGTATATGTTATATCTAAACAAAAAAATATTATATCATTATTATAATTTCATCAATAATATAATATCTTTACTACAAAATTAAACAATTATAAATATAAAAAATATAATTACATGTGTCCTAATTTTATTAATACTTAGCATGTATTACAATCTTGTTAACGGAAATTTAACACGTATTGAATTTTGGTGAGAGCAATCAAAATTTATGAAATAAGATATTTTAATCAAATTTATTTAGTTAATGAACAATAATCTCAAATATATACTATTAGGATCCTTGGGGAGGTTGGGAAAGAGAGGATTACAACAAAAGAGGACCAAGACATATAGACCTAAGGAGTAGAGGACTTTGTTTGGTTCCTATTTCTTGCACCCCAATCGCATACCGCGACAATACTGCAACTGACTACTGGAGTCCTTCATATAGAGGTTCTTTGTATCGTTGATAAGCACATTAATATAGCTAGAAAGTGTGTAGAGTGAGAACCTGTTGGTTAAATATTGGTAGTGATCAACCATTTGTAACACATGCATAATAATTCTGTGATTTTCAGTTGATGATTTCATTAAAGACATTGTGATATGGTCATCTATATAATACAATAATATTGGACCGTCATATGATAAGATTTAGGTATACTACAATGCAATTATTACAAAAGTAGTTTCTTACTGTTTTACTATAATTTTGATTGCATTTTGAGACTATAAACTTGTGTTTTTTGTATGGATGTATATAGAATTGATTATATCTCTCTTTGCATCATCTTTGGTATGGTTTTGATTCGGTTTGAAATGGTTTAACCAAATTAGAAGCCACAGTTGAGTAGTTGGGCTTCAAAGAAAGAACGATAATTGGGTTTTAATATAATTTGGGCCAATGTGGCTTTATTTTTAGAACATTAGACTCACACACTATACAAGCAAATGTGTCACGTTTTCTGGAAACCTAGAAGGAGAAAAAAATCTTAATTTTAGAAAATACGAAAATATATTTATTCGTTAAATATCAACATCAACAAAAAAAACATCAAAAACAAAGTTAAATAGTTGTTGCATATAAAAAAATCGATTCCACATCAACACAAGAACTATATGATGTAGAAGTTTGATACTTCATGTGATCTTAACAAGTTAACCCTTAAATTTGAACGTCTTTAATAGCTCACTATTTAACCTTTTAAGTTCGTGTAGGTAATTTTATATATTTGTATTAATAAACAGCTCATGTAACCTATAAAATTATTGTATATGATTAGATAGTCTAAGATAGGTTATTTAAACATTAAAAAATGGGTGCATAATATTTGATAGTTATAATAATATGATTATAAGTTCCCTGAATCTTGAGTCTTTTCGCCATACCTTGAGAAAGTACATTGCATACAGTACGTTTTCTTAACTGGTATACCATGCCGACAAAAAGATACTATAACGCCTTGACCTTTTCAGGCAAAGCTAAACTGAAGAACGGTTAAAAAATTCAATGGTAAATTTTCTTTAACATTAAAGATATTAGAAATTAATATAATGAATAGTGATACGGTTTTTATTTACTTCTAAGTGTTTTTGTAATTATTATTAACAAAATAAATAATGCACATGAGTACAATTTGTTTTTTTATGTCTATAAAGGTTAAGAAAAGTTTATGAACTAAGATTATAATTAATGGTGCACATAATTTTAGTACGTTGTTATTAAAATTAATAGTATATTATCAAGAAGGGGTATGAACCTCCCAAGTCCCAACCAGTCATAGCGATTATTACTGCAGAATAATTGGGGCACTTCTCTTCGTTCGATACTATAAGTATATTTATTATCTGCAACAATATATTTATTCTGTAGACAAAATGTAGTATACTCTATTGGTTAAAGTACTGATATGTAGATTAATTAGGTCATAATTTAAATCTCCTAGGAAATGTGTGTTGTGAAAAGAAAGAGATCATAATAATATGGCAACTGGATAAAGCAACTCAGATATTACCATTAATAATTAATTAGATGCAAGCCAAAACCAAATGAATAAAATAAGACGAAAGTTTTCAAGTCAATTGTATGCAAATCTATCTAATACACTATTACATATGGAGATAACTTAACTAGTTATGATTCTCAAAACTTTCGATTAAGATTTAAAAAAACGAGTTGAGCAGAAGAGATACTTAAAAAAAGGAGAAGCACTCTTGCCAAGGCCAAGGGCAACGTTTCTGCCGTCCATGCTCTCCTGTTTTTTTGTCGTCAGATACTATTCTCTTCTTAATAAACTAATTTATATCATACTGTGTTAAGTGTGCAGCAATATAGAGAAATATTTTTTACAATAATATTGTACTTGTCTATTTCCAACAAGTCTTTTCATATCAAAAATCATCAGATGTAAATCTGCAAGTCTTGTGGAACTAAATGTAAATAGTAAACATTTGAATTGAATTTTTTTCTAAGTATATCTAGAATTATTCATTCAAATAAGTTTTTTTTTTCTCTGTTGATATAGCACAATGATTGATTATAAAGACAATTAGACAACACAAACATAAAACATACAAATTTATAAATTATCTTGAAAATTAGAAATTAATGTTATATATAATATTAGTGAAGCTAAAACATCATAATTACTTTTTAAAGATACAAAATACTGTTGATAACCTGGAATCAAAACTGTTTAATAAATATCTGGAAATTTTAGTTTGTAAACTCATGCCTCGTACCCAATAATAATATTGACATAAATATATAGGACATTTTCCAATGTTATGAGTGATAAGTCATATACACATGGTTGATTACTTTATGTCTTTTGGTATATGATATCATTCACGATAGATAATACTTTTTATTTTATTTTGGAACAAATGTCATTTAGTCTAAATTTATATTTTAGATTAAACGCTGTTTTACATTTTGAAACAAAATTATACTTTTAATCTTGTTATTATAATATAATATTAATAACTAATAGAAATTTATATGATTTATTAATAAAAAAGAATAAATCTTAACAGTTTATATTTTATATTTATGTTTAAATTATAGCTATTGTATCTTAACAGTTTCATTAGTAAAATTATGAAGCGATTTTTTTTTTATAATTCAGGTAATTCGGCTGAATTAAGAAACCGTCGATTTTGATATATTTAAGGTGGTAAACTCATATATTACAGCAAATGCATCATCTTTACAACATCGACTCAAACTCATATTACAGAAAATGCATCATCTTTACAACATCGACTAATTCTATAATCAAAAAAAACTATATAAAAATTCCGATAACCAAACTATTTAAATCTAATAAATCCCGTAATATGAATGTATATGTGGAGTGATTTTGTAAGTGATATAACACATCTTTTTTTGTTGTTGGTGGTGGAACTAGGGGAAACATGAGCCATGTCCGGGGGAGGTGACATTATAATCTTAGAGATCACTCTATTGTTTAGGTATGGGCATTCGGGTATTCGGTTCGGGTTCGGGTAATACCCTATCGGGTTCAGATTTTTTGGATAAAGAAATTTTGTACCCATATAGATACCTATAGAATTTCGGATCGGGTTCGGGTTCGGTTCTTATTTTTCGGGTTTGGTTCTTCTTTTTCGGTTTAGGTTCGTTTCTTAACAATTAATACATACAAAAATCTAAAAACAAAAATTATTACATGTAAATATTTAAAAATATTATAGTACAGTACATCTCGATAATATCATGTTTACTACATCAACATTTACTAAATTTTAATTAAAATATCAAAAATACTTGAATAAAAATTTTGTTAAATTTCACAAATATAACAAATAATTTAAAAGATTTCGTTATTTTGAGTATTTTATTTATTATAATCTTAAGCTAATTGATATTTTAAGTTTATAATTATGGTTTAGGTAATTATTTTATATAAAATCTAAATAAAATTAATATATATTGGTGTATAATTGCATTTCGGATACCTATCGGGTACTTATAATTTTTTGGGTTCGAGTTTACGGGTATAAAAATTTTACTATCCATTTTGATATTTTATAGTTTTGAGTTCGAATTCGATTCCTCTTATTCGGTTTGAGTTCGGTTCAATATTTTGGATTCGGATTTTTTGCCCGGCCTAATGTCCAAACAAACTAATCCTCAGGGACACTTGTCCTCCAAACAAATTATATATCCTAATAAATGCACACAAACAAAGGATCAAAGAGATAAACATCCCAATTTTATTTACTTTTATATTTGTTTGAATTGGGTTATTGAGCCCAATGGAAAAAAATGAATATTAAAACTTTAATACATATAGTATAAGATTTTGTCACACTCACATATTTCTCTCTTCTCTCTCATTTCACCAATGAAGAAAATATATGATATTTCTAGGAACATTTCATTATCTCAATAAAAGACATTCTCTCTCTCCCTTTCTCTCTCTATACGTAGCGACAATAATTCTCGAACCTCCTCTACATTACCAAAAAAATAACAAATACATACACACACACGTATACACTACAACACTTTGATATTATATAAACATTTACATTCTTCTCTAACACACATTCACACTCCAAACTTAAAAAAAAAAACAAGTCCAATTCTAAAGCTCTAAGTCTCTTAGGGTTTTTGAAATTGAAGAATTTTTCACATCTTGGCATTGACTCTTGAGAGGGGAAAAGAACTTGTAAACAAAATCAAGAATGATGAGAGAAGGTGAAGAAGAAGAAGAAGAGATGATTATGACGGTGGCTACAAAACCTGCGTGGCTTGAAGGATTAATGGCTGAAACTTTCTTCTCGAGCTGTGGGATCCATGAAACTCGCCGTAAAAGTGAGAAGAACGTCTTTTGCTTGCTCTGTTGTCTCAGTGTTTGTCCTCACTGTCTTCCGTCACATCGTTCTCATCCTCTTCTTCAGGTATCAAATCTAATCCTATTATAATTCACAATTTTTACAAGTTTCTTGCTGACTCAATTGATTCCGGAATATGAAATTTGATTTTTTTATGTAACAATTTCAAAACCCATGTTTTTGTGTTTTTATTTTCTTGAGATTTCTTATTTCTATGAAATCATTACTTACACCTATACAAATTATTATTACTGTGTATATATGTAAATATTTTTCTAAAACCCTTGTTATTATTATTTTGTTTGTAAATTTCCAGGAAAATTCTCATTTCCATGGTTAAAAAATTCTTGGATTCACATGCACATAATAGTCTCATTGAATATGTTTTCTCCAACATCTTTTCAGATTTTTAAATCCTAATTATAGAGCTTTTGGAAATTGTACTATAAAAACTTTTGTTTTCTTTAATAGACCTTTCATTATCATAAACTTCTATTCTCCCCAAAAAATTGTTTCTTTTGTAGTGAATTCATTTCTAAATTTCTCCACAAATTTAACTTTTTATTTATACATATTTGATTAACCCTTTAGGCTAGATTTGACTCAATTACTATAGACATATGATTTTTCTCTAATTATGTTTTAAAAAAAAAAAAACTCTAGTTATGTTGAGAATTGTATTGATTTATATGTATATATGTATATATGATAGTATATGACTTAAATTGTCTATTGCTTGGATTTGGTTTATTTCTATATATAGTATGTATCTTTTTCACATCTTTTATTTATACTTTCTCCTTTCAAATTGGTTTGGTTCCTTTAAATTTATTGTCTTCTCTGCTCAACTTCTCTTGAGCTGTTGCTTTCAAAGAACATCAAAGCTTTGACCAAATTCCTTTTCCTTCACTTCCCTTAACTTCTTTCCACAGGTTTTTGTTTTTTATCAATTTATGTTTTTAAATCATTTTCACTATTCCCCAAAAGTATTATTGGTGCCTATTCATATATAAAATTCATGGCTTATAATTATAAGCTTTATTTATTACCCTGTTGTTTGTTTGCTTCAGATAAGAAAAGGTGTAAATTTTTTAAAGTATAATGGATTTTACCCCATTAGTTTGAATTCTATCTATTAAGCCCTTTCATTTATGAATTGGTAGGTGAGACGATACGTATACCATGATGTCGTTAGGCTGAGTGATCTTGAGAAGCTCATAGATTGTTCATATATTCAGGTGAATAATCTTACTCATAGCTTTGATTCTAAATTTAATTTTTTATTAATTGACAAGTTTTATATTCAGCCATATACAATAAATGGAGCTAAAGTGATATTTATAAACCAAAGACCACAATCAAGAGCTAAGGTCTCTTCAAATGTTTGCTTCACTTGTGATAGAATCCTCCAAGAACCATTCCACTTTTGTTCCCTCTCTTGCAAGGTAAATTATACATATTTTTTATGAAAATTATTCTACTTTTTGTGAACACTATAAGTAAAAAACATGGAAATTTAGTTATAACTTATTGGTATAGTTGACCCACGAATGACAAAAGTGAGACCCATTCATTTGTAGGTTGCTTTTTAACCATATGACATAAAGTTTTTTTTACATATTATTACTTTAAAGATGAAAAAACAAAACTTTGGAAAACAGCTGTTTTTTTATTTAATCATGTTATATTGTTTTGGATTATGTGTTTATTTGTTTAAATATTATTAAACACATGTTAAAGTACAAAGTATTATGAAACACATGTTAAGTACAAAGTGACCACTGTCCTAGGTTATGAACTATCATGTCCAATATTAGCCATTTGCGTTATATTATATAAGACACAATTATGTTACATATTAATGATAAAAGCGTTTGAGATATATGCAGGTGGATTACTTAGGATATCAAGGAGATGATTTATCAAGCATTCTCTATAGAATTGATGCATCGGATTTTACGTTCGAGGGTTTGAGAATGGACGGACATGATCAGCTCGGAGAGTTATCAACGATGGAAGATGCGCAGGATATAATGGTAATTTTAGATGAATCAGATCAAGGTAACAATAGTAATAAGAAAGAGAAGAAGACGAAGAAGAAGAAAGAGAGCAACTACATGACTGGAATGGTTCTATCATCGCTTGGTAGCAGAAGAAAAGGTGCTCCTCATAGAGCTCCTTTTTCATAATTATAAAATAATAAACTTATAGATATATTTTTAAAATATGCATTATATCTATATGTATTGTGTTTTAAGTTGCATCTTGTAATAATTTTATCACGAAAATGTGTTTTTATGGATTATTTCTTCCTTCTCGCTTTTTTTTGTTGTTGATGAATTATTATTATTAGTATTTATGAATAAAAAACTGGTGTATGTGATTTTGGTACTTTTTTTTTTAACATTTATTTTGGTACTTAATAAAAATTTATTATTCGTACAATAAAAATAAATAAAAAAATGTAGAAAAACTCGTAGTTTGGGTAATTATCATTGGGAGATGGAAGAGACGAGGACAGGTTTTCACGGGGACAGCTGAGACTTTTCAGATGCGTCATGCATTACACCAACATCGTTTTTCTACTTTACCATTTATTCAATGCTTGTGCCTGGCTTTTAATATTTTTTAATTTTCTTAAATTATTATTTATCTTTTTATTACCATTTTAATAATCTATTTGTTAGATTTATCATTCTCTATCATTTGCTTGATTATAATGAAAATCCGGATACATGTCGAGAGCACTATAAAACTATATCATTAGTACCATTTTAATTTTAATTTTGTTAAAACCATAAGCAATGCGTAGCTATAGCTAAAATTTTAATAGTATACCATTAAAAAGTATACTCATTAGGCTTGCAGAGTCTGTATCCAACGTTTTACGTTAGGTTCGATGTATATGTTAGGTGTAGTGTACAACTACGATGTACAATCAAGCACCGTAACGCTACCACGCTGTTCCTTACCATTAACTAGAGCTTAACTCCCTAACTAGTTACTTATAACTAGTAGTACTGTGTAAAATTCTAGCCAGTTTAATATTAGTAGTTTAGTCCTGTGTTTTTAACTTATTTTTGTTAAGTTTTGCTCTAATACACGACTCCATTATTTTACTAAAACAAAATAATTTCATAATAGACATGATTATTCATAACTCGAGTAATGGATAGGATACATGGTGACCATTTATTGTTTGTGTTTTCGTTACATTATACATTAATAGCATGACCATTTTGTACACATTTTATAATATATTTTTTCGGATTTTTTTACTGATTTTCTAAATCTGCGTGTTTTTTTAACTAAAAAATAATAATACTAATAAATAGATATAGGTTAGCTCCACAAATTTTGCGGGTGAGGATACGAATAATGTTATTAAAACCTTCAGTTTTAGAGGAGCAGATTTAGTCTTCAACTTTTTTCTAAATACTCGCAAATCTTTTGGTGGGACGAGAGAGGTCGACCCTCTTTCTAAGATTATGAGATATACGTAAAATGGTATGGACGAAATAAAACTTTGGTATTAACTATTGTGGATTTCAATTAATTTAAATTTAGTTTTGATAGTTTTAACGTTTCACAATTAAATTAGAAAAATATATTGAACTGAATATTTTAATATATTTGAGTTAATATCATAAATTACGTGTTATTAAAATATTAGATTTAAAATTTAATATTATTTAGTTGGTGATTTTAAAATATACAATCAATCCAATGCAATATAATAATTTAATTTAATATTTTTAGTTAATATTTCAAAAAATAAATTAGCTAAATACAAATTTTAAAAATTCCATAACTGTAGATAAAATTTAAAAATTTAATAACTAAATTATTAATTCACCAAAATTCAACTGAATCCATTCGTTCCAATTGTTTCAGTGATTTGAAAATATCTTAACTTATGTTTGTTTTCCTTAACCTAAATTATACTTTTACCTGTTTTATATTATTAGTTTTCAAATTTCTTACGAAATTAATTAATTTTTTATATTTTTCTAGTTTCATCCATAATAAATATATCTTTAATTTATTTTATTAGTTAGATTATTAAAACAATAAAAATAAAATTAGAAATTTGATAAAATATCTACATTAAAAATCTAAAACAATAAATAAATTAAAACAAAATAAAAAACCTAAAACTACACTTTATGTGAAACAGAAGAGTATTATGTTTGTTTGATCTGCAGTTGTATCTTAGGATCCGATCCGTACATTGGGATTTTTTTTGTCTTCAAAACCCGTATTGGATCAATTTATTAACAGATCCGTGTAGTTAAGGTCTATTATAAATAAGTCACCAATAAAAGAAAACCTCATTAAATAATCTAAAGTTCTTAGGTGATAGACATCATCAATGAAGGATTTTATTTGGAAGAATCTCACGTGTGCGTATGTATGGTTTAGTGAAACAAAACAAATTAAGGAAGAGTTCTACTACTTCCTATATTTCAAATTAAATATAGTTTATTTTTTCCAACCAATAATTAATAAAACAATGAATTTGTTTTGTTCTATTAATAATCTGTACTAAATATTTTTTTTATTGATCATTATACTAAAAGAATAGAACTGATAGTTAGAATTTTGCTACTAAAAATATAAAATAACACTTCTTATTAATTAAGTAAATAAAAAATAAAAATACGCGTAAGAAATGAAAGGGGATTTTGCAGAGAGAAAGCACATGGTCTTCGTATATAGGTTTGATGGCTACAGATTGTTGCGTGAGAGGCCATTGGCATACATACAGTAGTAGTGTAGTACGTGGCGAAAGAGGCTTTCGACAGGTGTCTTACATCTGCGGCTATGTCTTCTCTTCTTTCTTCCCCACATGTCAATGCAATGGCCTTGACCAGATTTTTTTTCTTCTTCTTTGATTATGAATTTGAAACGGCGATAAAATTTCATTAGTTACTAAGCAACACACAAGTTAACAATTGGAACCAATTTAATTATTCTTAGTTTATTATTTTTTGAAAAGTATATTTTATGGATATATAGGGTTGATCAGAATTTTCTAGGAAAAAATAGTAAAAAAGTTCATAGGAAATACTGATAAAAATTAATTGAATTTTGGTTTTGCTTATTCAATATTCCTATATTTTATGAATTGATATTTGACAGTATAAGAAAAATAAAAAATGACAAATAATTTTTAAAATGTATATGGAATGAAAAGACTAAAAATTTTAAATGATAGACTAGAAAGGGATGGCTTTACTATTTTTCTTTCTATGGTTTTCCTATCTATAAAAATCATTTTTTATGGAGGCATCATTGATTAAAAGTTTAAAAAATTTTATACAAAATTTTAGATTCAAAATTCAGAAAATACAGTTATTACATATTAAAATGATGTAAAAGTTTTTTAGAAGTTACGATATGCTTAGATAGAATCATCTATCTTAATTTTATATTACGAATAAAACTTAACATTTACTTCCTCTGTTTCTAATTTTTTGATGTTAAGATCTTTTAACATATATTAATTTTTTTTCTATTTATTTTTCCAGTTTTCTCTTTCTTATTTTTTATGTTTTCTTGTTTTTTATTGGTTAATTTTTTATTTTCCCAATAAAACATACTCATTATCTAATTTTAAATAAAAATTATATAAATAAAATACACAAAATCAATATTTTATAAACAACAAAAAGTTACTAGAACATAAAAAATTCAGGAGAGTATAAAAGATGTTGTACCTACAAAATCGTTCGTCAAATATCTGAATGCTGCGAAAAAATGTATTATTCATGGAGATATCATATATGGAAAACCGTTTATCGAACAATACTTGTGTCGTGAAATCATCGTAAGTATAAGTTCTCGCATTCATAAATTTTTTTAATATTAATTATGTAATAGATAATAAAAAATTATTTGTTATATTTATTCATTTGATAATAATACATATAGAATATACAGAGAATTTAAAATATGATAAATAAATTTTATAAAATATAAATTTGTATTTATATGTACATGGAAATGGAAGGAATAATTTATTTTAATGGTAAACTAAAAAGAGATGGTTTTACTATCTATATTAATCATTGTTTCGTTTTACAAATAATCAAGATTCAAGAACTTAAAAAAAAAAACTGAGAACTTCATAACATTCTAACACAAAAAATAGGTATTTTTTATCTGAGGATAAAGACATGGGGTGGAGATGGGTTCCCATGCAAACTTTCTCAAGAACCATGCCTCCTGAGTCCTGACTCCTCACCTTTTTCATACTACTATATGATTTTTTGCATTATTAAAAATGCACATCATCGAATATATATATTTTAGTAAGTTCAATTTGAATGTGTTTTATGTTTAACTTTTATTTTATATTCTCATATTAAACTTTCATATGATTTTGAAAATTCCACCTTCTATTATATAAGAATTAAGAATCATACAAACTTTAGAAAACAGAAATCAGTATTACTCAAAAGATTTGTTAAACAATTTAGTTGTTTTTAGAGATTTGATTGATAGCACAAATAGACCAAAAAAGGAAAGAGAGAATATTATGTTCGTTTGCCAATTGATCATATTATTTGACCTTAAATTATAAAATCTAACATGTGCTAAAATCTTAATGAAACTATATCTAAACAACAAGTTTCGGTGAAAAAAAAAAGAAACTACCCAAAGTAAACATCCCAAACTAAAATGGTATTCATCCAATTATTTTGTGATTTTTATATATTTAAATTTATATGTTATAGAAAGACATAATATAAATTATGAGAAGTCCATACTAATCTCCAAAATATATATGCATATCACCTGGACAGGCTGTGTTTCAAGGCACAATATAGGTTCGAGGTAGTCGGACAGATAGGAAACAATAAGGTGTGAGTGTGTCATACACCCTTTTCTTGCAGAAGCCACTAAGATCTCTTTCTTTATCTTCCGCAAAATATCTATATTTATTTATGCTAATTATATATATATATTTGTATATAATACTTTTATATTTGGCATTGACGTCACTTCGTATATGGATACAAGTAAAAGAGCAAAAAAATGTTAAATAGATTACTTTGGACGTTTGAGTCAATCCAATTAAGTGAATTTTTGTAATGAAGTTTTTAGAGGTTAAGAAAGATCTAAATCTTGTATAATCTCTATTATACTCGAATTTCTCTCTAAGCTTTGAAAATAATTGTATTTAAAAGTTTCGAAAATTTATACTCCCTCTGTTTGTGAAATAGTGTCATTCTAGAGTTGATATTGTGTTTCTAAAAAAATGTCATTTTATTTTTCCAATGTATTTTTTACATCTAATTTCCATATTTACCCTCTATTTATATTTAAGAACATTTATATTCATATTATTATTCATTAATTAGAATATATTAAACAGAGTTATATTGTATTTTCAAACATTTTCTTAATCTGTGTGAAATAAGTCAAAATGACACTTAAAAAAAAACAGAGGGAGTATTATTCATATACTTTATTTGTTGGGAATTGTTTTCAAAAATAAACTCACAGCTAAACATGTTCAAATTTCAACAAAGTAATACAACTTAACTCAACCAATTATGAAAATAACAATTCTCTTAAATGCTTCTAAATTTAATTTTTATTTTACAAATATCATTAAAATTTAATTATAACAAAATTATCATTCAATTATTCAATTAAATAAGATTTTAGAAAATTTGCATACACTTAAACCAATAAATATTAAACTCAAACATTAAATATTCAATACTAATCTTAAATACTAAACTCTGATACCTAAACTAAAATTCTAAATCCTAAATAAAAATATAATTTTTTGTTTTTGTTATCAATCCATCCCATTAATGATGTAAAAACAACAACTATGTGGTTTGGTTGGCGTTTTGTTTTTAGGGTTTTTGATAATAAAATAGCTAAAGCAATGAGTTTCATATGGAATATATATATATTATTTTCCAAGTAAAAGAAATAGAGAAAGAGTTAAAGCATATGGTATGATAGAAGCTTTTGACCATTTACTCAATCAGTTATGTAAGATGGAACCTACATGATGTCTATATCTTTGTAATGTCTAGGCTTCACTCAGAAAAAGCATCTCCAACAAAAAATTCATATTTGAAGTTTTTCAAACTTTAAATTTGAAGTTTTTATATGTTTTTTCCAACAATGCAATCTCAAAACAAATTTAAAATATTTTATATGTTACATATTAATCATTAATATTAATTTAAAATAACTAAAACAATAAAAAGTTTACAATTATATCTTAAAAATACATAATTAATATTATTTTTATAGTATAATAAATATAAACTATATTATATATATTTTAAAAATATTTTAAACTAAATTAGATAAATCATAAATAAAATAAATAAATTATTTAAAAATATATTTTCATATAATATTTATGTTATTATATTTTATATAATAACATAAATATAATATAATTTTTATATAAATTTGCTTAATAATATTTGTAAGTGACTAATAATATTTGTTTACATAAAAATTAATAAAATAGTATAAAAGTTAATATGATAGAAGTTAAATAATATAAAAATTAATAAAATAATATAAAAGTTAATATTATTTTTGATATATGAAAACACGAGGGACTAAAAAATAAAGATTTCAAATTTTAAAGTCAACTTCTAATATGAATTTGAATTTGGAGCACTTCAAAATTTGAACTTTTGAAGTTATTGTTGGAGAGAAAAAAACTTCAAATTTGAAGATTATAAATTGTTATTGGAAATGATCTAAAATACCCATTTAATTATTCTAGAAAATATATATTAGTAAATAAATGTATTTTTATTGAGTTTTCTTAGGATGTCCCCTCTATGCACATGACAGTGACTATCCACCTTAGTTATAAATTACAATACCCCTGTTTTCGAGACACAATAAAAGAGATACAAAAAGCTTTGAAGAAGAAAGCAAATGTGTTTCAAGGAGTAACAATTTCAATATGAAGATATATTGGATTAATATAAACAAGAAAATATGCATTTTTGCTCTTAAATCATATATTGTGAACCTTATAAAATTACTTTCGAAGCATATGGTATGAGTTCTTGAAAAAATGGTTCATCAGGTAAATGACAAGATTTGAGAAAGTAACTAGGTAAATGACAATACAGTAAAAAAAATTAAGTGAAAATGGCAATAAAACAAAACCAAATAGTTCATATTTATCTATACGATAAGCATGATTTTCTCTATACCATATTTGTGTTCATGTGACGTGTTAATTTTATGTTATTTATGATTTATCACATGATATCTTAACAAAAAACCTAACCATAAATTCAAATAATAAAATATATTATCTATTTAGTAAATTAGACTCCTTTTTTGTTCAATTAATAAATTAGAACTCCACGTAAAAAATGTTACAAGAAAAATTAACGTCATTTAAATTTGAGTGTAAGATAAAATTATGATAGATATGTACAGAATATTCGTTAGCTTTTTATTCGAATTGTAAAATCTGAATATTCTTATTATTCAAAACAAATCAAATAACAAAATTTAGTTTCTTTAAAACTGAATCAAATATCAAATATTTTGTTTGAAAGGATCAAATATCCACTTCAATTCGGATATTTATATATATGTAGTTGTATAAATATAAAAAATATATAATTACAAATATATATGTATAAAAATTTAAAAAGATTGAATGAGTACATTGGTTCACTTTTTAAATAAGTTTTTATGTTCTCCAAGTTAGATTAAAAAACAAATCAAAGCGAATCAAAAAGTTTGCGAATAATACAAAAAAAATCTGAATATTAGAATTTTTAAATATTCAAAAATTTTCAAATCGAAACAAATCAAAATATTAACTATTCGATTAAAACAAATTGAATCACAAATAGTAAACAATTCTTCAATTTTCGCTTCATGTCCAGACTTGGATAGAGATATTATTTTATTTTTCTACTGCTCTCTCAAAATTTATCACGGGATGCAAATACTCTTACAAAAAATAATTTGTTATTTATACAATATGTATACGCAAAATATATTTTGTGCTTCTACATAAAATGCTAACCATTTTTTTTTTTGACAGAATGCTTAGCATTTATGTGCATGCATGTTTCTCGATTAAGCATTTACTTTTCTTAGATACATGTATACTTGCTTGTTTGACTGAGTTATATACATTTTAAGCTTTGGTTTATATTATCAAATCATGAAATGATAGGTTATCCTAGTCTCCTAGATTATTGTATATCTGCAAAATACAATTATACTATCAAATTAACAATTATGAATGAACTCTTTTTCTAAGATACTATGAAAACACCAACATTTCTAGATTCATATATTTAAAATTGTAATAAAAAATCCAGTTTTTTTCTCTCCTTTAATAGTGAAGGAAAATACAAATTCCCATAATATTTTATTTTCAAAAGTCACATATTGAGGTAAAAAAATTTATAAAAATTGAAATACCCATAATAATTTCTCATAGGTCATTGCACCAGCTAGTTTAGTTTTTATTGAAAGAGGTAAATAATAATAGTAATAAAAGGTAGGGTTGGAAATGATGAAGGCAGTAGAGCATAGAGGCCATAGAAAGAAAAACTAGCTGGCCAATTTACTCACTGCAGAATCTGGCAATTTATTAGCCTTTCTTTAGATGGGACCTTCTTTGAGATAGTCTTCCTTCTCCATTTGATTGATCTGACTCACTCTGCTCCTAAAGATCACTCTCATTATTGATAACACTTGTCAGTTCTTTTGGCCTCTTTGCACCTCCAACCGATCTTGTTTTGTCTTCTTGATTATCGTGTTTCAATATTCTATCAATGTCTTTTTATTTTATTTTTAACTAAATAATTTTTATCTACTCATAATGTTGAGTTTATAGTTGAGAAAAACAACTTTTGATTTTATTTAATTTTTTTGTAAATTAAAAGTCAAGTTAATTTATCTTTGAAGCTACATTTGAAAAGATATGTATGAAATTATTCTTAGTTCTATCACAAATCATTGCAATAAATTTAACTGTATCACAATCTAGTAGAAGACAAAGTGAGTGTATATTTTTTTATGTCAAATATATTTGTGGAATGACATAAATCTTATTCGATATGACAACACAAAGGATGGTATCTTCACTCTTAAATTCACTTATATATATATGCAAATATATATATGCTGTAATTGAATCAAATATAACATTTTGACACATATAGCAAAACATTACTAATATTTTTACCATGTATGAAATAACTCATGTTATAACTAAGTATGTGCATGATATTTAATTGGTATTTATATGCAAAAGTTATGAAACTAAACATTTTTTGGATAAATAGTTCACAGTTGTATAGAACTTGAGCACATAATTCACGTTTTAGCTATCAAATTATCTTTTGGCGTAAATATGGATTTTGTTTTTGCTATGAATAGCAAAAAAAGATGGAAAAATAAATAAATAATATTTAGAAAAATAAAAGGAGACAGAGATAAAAAGTAGTGAAGAAACAAAAGAAAGCAAATCATTGTCCTTCTCCTTTGACCATTCCCCCACCTTCCTTTCTCTAATCACATTTATTTTCTTCATAAAATAATAAAATTATTATATATTTCCTTTCCATAAAACCAAAACAAGAATCGAAATAAAATAAAACAACAATGGTTTACAAAAAATAAAAAAAATACAGAGAATTGTATAACTCAATATTAATATCAATCTCGAATTTATAGGTTTTTTTTTGTGTGTACGATCCAAAGGATTGAGATGAAGAGTGTTTTGAATATAAAATGTTCTCATTTATTAATGATTGTAAAGTCTCTGAATGGAGCTGTAAAAATAGATTGTACTACTATACTGGTCAAATCTGGTCCTACTCATTATATATCTTCTTCCTTTGTATTATTTTTCTCTCATTAATTAATACTGGTTTTTTTTACAAGTGTCTTGACAATTTCCGGTTTGATCGTTGATTCGGTTTAGCCAAATTTTAGGTCTCCTTCTAATTCTTGTTCTTTTCTAAAATGTGTTTTTGGTTGACTAGCCCAACTCTGATAGATCCATTGGGCCGTGAAACAAATTCAACCAACATCTCATTTATTGGTTTTATAAAATTCCAGAAATTAGTTAATCTAATTTTAATTAAACCAAACTGAGTACACTAACCTTAAACAAATATAAAATTACAATTGCGGTGCATTTTTTTGGTAGCATCCAACTAAATTGAAAAGAAATCTCAGTGAAAACAAATAACTTTTATTGTGAAAAGTTAAAATAAAAATGACTGGAATAAATATTTATTCAGCTTTTATTTATTTTATAAACCAAACTAACCCTATGAATTGCAACATAAGAGATCGAAAGATTCTGAGGAAGTCCAAAACTTTAAATGTAAAAATCACAAAATAATCACAACTTAAATAAAACAAAGGCAGTGTAGAGATAATTTACCAAACGAAGAAACTAAAAAAAGAACAAGTCACTTGTAGAGTTGTTCCATGAGACTCCTCAGCTTCAGTACATCAGCACCTATAAGCTCTGCTCTCTTTACACCACCTTTGAAGAATTGTAGTGTTGGCTGCATCATCAATCATAACAATGAACCATTAGATTGATCTCAACATCGACAACATTATAGCTCATATAGATACAAAACTAGTTCATGGTAGATCTCTAGAATGTATATAGTAATCTTTGGAAGGAACAGAGAATGTTACCACAGCAGCGACATTTAACTTCCCAATAGAATTTGTAAGACCACCCTACATATGATGTAATAAGAAGATATATCTTTGTCAATGGAGCTTACAGTGACACTCATAAGAAGATAGCTTCTTTATTTGGTGGCTCAACCACAAAAGCCATGGTGGCTTAAGATCACTTGTGAACATATATATAGCTATATCAAAGCAAAACATACCTCATCAATGTCGACTTTATATGTAGTTACATGGGGATATTTCTTAGTGAGCTCCAATATTACAGGAGAGATAAGCCTGCCTAAATTCAAATCACTAATACAACAAATCAATAAAGCCATAGCTTGTAGGAAATATAAACTATCCATCCAAAAATCAAAACTTTAAAATTCATAGGGAAACTAACTTACAAGGTCCACACCAAACTGCAGTGAAATAGAAAACTGATGGCAAAGATCCATCTGAAAAACATCAATACTAAGCAACTCAATACTAAGTAGTTTTAACAAAATATATAAACAAAGAATTGTTTTTATATTTACCTTGAGCTTTACTCAATGCATTATTGAACTCCTCTTCTGATTTCAACTCTACAAATCTGGATCTATCTAAAATTCTCAAGTTTTACAGGAATCAATCAGCAAAATTTGACTACCATTAAGCTATAAAGCTTATAAATTTTACAATTCAATCTCGTTTCTCAATAGATAAAAACAATCACTTAAGACTAAATCCTCCTCAAGGCTAATTCATATATGTATACAATTAATAATCGGAAATAATGAGTATATCCAAAATTAACCTGAAGCCGAAGAGCAGAAGCTTGTTCGAGAAGTGTTTAAGAAGTTGAATTCAGTGGAAACGTAAACTGTGGAAGCAGCTAAGAAAGAGTTTCTCCCAATCTGTGAAAGTTTGAGAATAGAATCAGATAGAGATTTGACGGAAATGGACAGCGTCGATGATCGGAGAGATATAAGAAACGACGGTGAACAAACCTGATGGAAGTTAGACCAATTCATCGTAACCTTCTGATTTCAACAAAATGATTTTTAGGGTTTTTCTCTAAATTATTGGTCCGATTTAATTAACCAATATAAAATTTTCAAAATGACCCACACAAAACGACATCGTTTGGTCATTCTGTTTTATATAGTATATACTAAGTCAAACGACAGCGTTTCGTATTTTAAAATTTTAAAATTATACCAATAAAAGACATCGTTCGGTGATTTTTTCTTTTCTCTATAAAGAAACAAAAAAGGAGGCGTCGTCGTCTTTGTCGTCAAAGCTCTCTCAAAAGAAAAAAAACATAAACCCTAAATCTTCAATCTGCTCAAATGCAGTTTCTTGCAAGATCACTATCGAAATCAATAAGACGTTCGTTAAATTCAAAAACTAGACAATCATGGGTTCTTCATTCAACTTTTACAACGAAAAGTAGTCATACTCGCGGAGGAGGAAGCAGAGCTACTAAATCAACTATAAAGGAGATGCCAAGACCAACAGAGATACCATACCAACCCAAAATCGCTAACTCCATTGATTTGATTGGTTACGTTCATCAACCTGTTCAGTTCGACGCTACAAACGATGGACATTTCTGGGCAGGCACTGTCATTTCTCACGGACCTTCTTCTAAACCCGAATCAGAATCCGATTCATCTACTAATTTCTGGTTAGCCTTATGAATCAGAGCTTTGTGACTCGAAACTAAGCTAAAGTCTAAGCCTTTATTATTTTATGAATTTGAATCCCAAGTGAAATTGAAATTGAAATTGCAATGCATTTTGCTATATTGTATTGATATAACATTGATTTGATTCTATTGAAAAAATCAGGATTCCAGTACTGTTTGAAGGAGATTTAGCTCATACTGCAAATTGTTATTTGAAGAAGAACGATCGAGTTCATATAACAGGACATATATTAGGAGATGTTATTTCATCTGGATCTAATTCTGATCAACCATATGTTAAGTTGTTTAAAAGCTTTCAAGGTAGCTTTTCACATCAAGTAATGGCTCTTGATCTTCATTACATTGAAGATTCCAAATCCTTAACCAAAGTTTTGCCAACTACTACAGTAGATGAAAAGGAAAGTGTTCTAAAGCATTCTGGTAAGCATTTAGTCCTAGATTTGTGTTTGGCTACGTAGATATAGTGGCTAACATGAACATTTGTGTTTTTGTTTATAGCTAGTGTTAGAAAAAGAGGAGATCTTGGAACTAATACTTGGTTTGATCTTCTTGATAAACCGGATGAATGGTTTGATTATCGCGAAAGCAAACAGAACGGATCGGTAACTAAAGTTTTCTGTAATAAATATGTTAAAGTTGTTTCCTTTTTTTCATTGATACTTGTGTCTATAGGTGAATCCTAGATACCCTGATTTCAAGAAGAAAGACCAGAGTATAGCTCTTTGGCTTGACAAAGCTCCCAAAGAGATATTATCCCAACTTGAAGATGTTAAATTCGATATTCCAAAATACGCAAAACAACCAAAGGGTAAGGAACTTATTTTCTTACCAATGAATCTGTAGTTATCCTCCGAATTCGAATAACAACAAACTCAAATTTTTGTTTGTTGTTTAACATGTGAAGCTGGAGTGGATTCATGGAAGGACTTGGTTGAAAACATGAATAATTGGTGGGATAATAGATTAGACAAGGTGAAAAATCCTTTACCTTTCTTTTAATCAAATCTTTTTTTACATATATATATCAACTTACCAATCATTGGAACATTTAAACCTATGTAGAGACACCCAAAAGCGCCGGATTTTAAGCACAAAGAAACCGGTGTAGGTCTCTGGTTAAATGATTCTCCAATAGGGGTGGTAGAACAACTTCCTCCACCAAAGAGCAAAACAATTGAAATCTCACAAGAACAAGATATGGTTTGATCATTTATTTCATGTTGTATAACTATAAAATTAGGTTTATATGGATAGAAGAAATGTTTGTCTTTAGGTTTTATCATCACTTTTGTCTAGGATTAACTTTTAAATTAAAATGTGAGATTCAAATGAGAAAATGTTTTTATTAATTTATTATTGTTGCAAGTGATGACATAATAAGGATATAGAAGTAGAAGTAAATTAAAAAAGTTCAATAGTGATGATTGACTTTAATCTCTTCTCTTAGGTATGTACTCCCACTGTACAAAATAAAAACCATTAATTAAAAATAATATATTTTCTTGGTGTAAATTAAAAAAAAAAAAAGTGTAGTTACCAGTTGTAGGAGGAGGTAGACCTTCACATTGATGGTAACAAGTCTCAAGGCAATGTGGCGGAGGTTTAGTGGCACAACTTTTAATGCAATTTTGACGGCATTGAGTGTATGTTTCTCCATGGACTTGTTCTATCGCCATTATCATTGCCACCACGAACACTAATACAATAATTGAATTCCATTTTGAACCCATATTTTCTTCTTTTAATTTTTGAGTACCCTCTAAGCTATGAAAGAAGATGGTTTTTGTCTTATTAAGTTACGTAGTTATACATCCACTTATATAGTATTACAGAGAAGATGATTTAGGAAGGAGAATAAATAAATGATACAGAGAATAAAAGATATGAATGAAGAGTATAATGGTATTCAATTGTGAGATACGTATTTATTTAATATGCCCCTCAAGATGGATGGGCAGTTGTCTAGAAGCTTATGTAAAGGAGATTCCATTTCAAGAACTGGTGTTGGTTGTCTATTTATGAGGTACACCGCTGCTCCAAAAACATATGCCAGGAGACACATGCCGGTTTCTACTACATGTTGATGCTTTCGTTTGGTGATGCCGTTGTGTTCTGGTGGGGAGAGATTAAGTAAGTGATGCCGTGGCCGTCTGGCCGACAAGAAATGGACGGAGGACTATGAACTCACGGAGAGTTAGCTGAATTACGTCTAAAAGATAGTGATATGTTCAATTTATACATCAACTATATTGTTGTGTAAATTTATACTTCATTATTTTTATAAATTTGAATTTACAACATAAATTTATTAAATTGTGTTATAATATATATATACACACTAACACCATTAATGTATTGTTAATTATGGACGATGTGTCATTATTTTTTGAAGACGTATTATGAAAAATATAAGAGAGTACACTCGAACTCATGAACTTTTATACGAACTACGACAATTTTTCTTGTCACTTTTATAAACATATTCACAATACTCAATATATAATATTTAGTTGTAAGAAAATATTTTAACTAATCAAATAATTTAAAACTAAATTGATTGATGTTGGAAAATATTAATGATGGAAAATATTAATTTAATATCATATTTTCATATTTCTATAAAATATTGTACACATTAACGTATTGAGTTTGCTATTTCTTATATGAAAGGTTATTCGTTAAAGAAAAATTTGATTTTTTTTTCATTTTATATATGATTTCATATAGGTGCCTTTTGTTGAATGATAGTATAATAGATTAATAGTATTACTCTTCCCATTCTATGTAAAAGGTCATGTGTTCCGAGTGTATTCTCTTCATATTTTTCATCAATTATTATGTAGATTTCATGTCATCGGATACGTCACAGAAAATAATAACAGATCAGCCGTAGGATTCCATGTCATCGGACATATCATCAAAAACTAAAAACACATAATCAAAAACTAAAAACACATCATACATAATTAATGGTACGTTAATGGTATTAATCCGTATGTATTTTTGGCGTAATTTTATAAGTTCATTTAGTAAATTCAAATTTATAAGAAATTTAGGTATAAATTTGTTTAGCAATATAGTTCATGTATAAATTGAACATATCGTTACACTTCAGACGTGATTCGGCCAACTCTTTATGAACTCACCACCATTGTCGGAGTAAAGGTTTTTGATTTTGGTATTTGAAGCGATTTTCAATGAGAGCTTTGAATGGTATGAAGATGTCTCGAACTTGAGATTTTATTTCGAGTGGATAAAACCAAGTATATTTGGTGAAGTGATCAACCAACACTTAATAATACTTGTAGTTGTAGATTGATGTTATGGGAAAGTCCACACAACGGTAAATACGTATTCAAGATGCTGATTTGAAATAATGGTGGTTTGTAGGAATGGTGATTTATTAATTTTACTGATGGAGCAATCATTGCAAAATAGTCTGAGAGGAGGAAGAAGATCAAGGAAGATTATAAGTGGAAACAACATGTTTAAGGATAGGGGAGATGGCCTAGGGGTGAGTGCCATTCCGTCAATGTTTTAGTAGGTGAGGTCGAGACAGAATAGGAGACAGGGTTGGATGAATTTGGCCACTGTAGAGCTCATTGTTGGTCTTGCCTTGCAGGTGAAGGACACCCGAGTTGAGATCTTTCACCTGGAACAAGGATGAGAAAAATTCAACAGAAACATTATCAGCATAACATAAACGATTGAAAGAGATTAAGTTTTTGTGGATTTGGGGTACGCAATGAACATTATTCAATGAAAAAGATTTATTGGTGGAGGGAGAGGGTATAGATAATGAACCAGTATGTGTGATAGAAAGACCGGAGCCATCATCGATAAACACCAAGTGATAAGGCCCTGGAATCACACCAGTACCAAGATCAATCCAATGATCAAGAGATTCCAAGCCAAGCTTGCGGAAAGTGGACTAGATGTTGAAATGGAGGAGAAATGATTGACTCACTCAATCAATGAACAATACAGCCTGATTGAATCACTCAATAACCTGAATTGAAGACTCAACAGAACTTAAATAAATCACACAAATAAGAACTATTGAAAGAAAACACACAAAGAAGTCACAACTTTGTGAAGAGAAGAAAACAGTTTTTTTCTTATGAACTTTAAAATTTCGATTGAAAGTGTTTTAAAAGGAGAAACGAGTTGAACTTTTATATAGCTCTAGTACAATGGTAATAAGCTATGAAAAGCAAAAGAAATCGTGCAAAAATAAATGTAAGGAGCCGTTGGAGTTTCAAATATGATATTGATCTAATTTGGCTCCAAATAAGGTAACTATGGTTTTGGCTTGTATCTTGAAAGCTTCTGGCTGAAGTGATGTGCTCTAGGGACGTCCAGGTTCACTTCAAGTGTCTTATAAATATATGCTGGAGAAAAAAGCTGTTGGCAAAAGATCTTTGATGGATCCGGATATGGCAAGTCCGGATAAGGCAAGTCCGGGCAAGGCAACTTTAGTCCAAAACTTGGGAATGAAATGGGTGTTGTCTTGAGGACTTGAGAACAGCAAGATGTCTTCAAATGTGTGTTGTTAAACATCAGGGCGTGGATGAAGAATCTTCTATCTGTNTTGGCTTGTATCTTGAAAGCTTCTGGCTGAAGTGATGTGCTCTAGGGACGTCCAGGTTCACTTCAAGTGTCTTATAAATATATGCTGGAGAAAAAAGCTGTTGGCAAAAGATCTTTGATGGATCCGGATATGGCAAGTCCGGATAAGGCAAGTCCGGGCAAGGCAACTTTAGTCCAAAACTTGGGAATGAAATGGGTGTTGTCTTGAGGACTTGAGAACAGCAAGATGTCTTCAAATGTGTGTTGTTAAACATCAGGGCGTGGATGAAGAATCTTCTATCTGTATTTGTTGGTTCACTTAAATTAAACCGATCAAATTGCATCAAATTGGACTCATTCCAATTGGCTGGTTCTTTGCACATTTTAGCTCGACCCAAACCTTTAAAATATGATACTGGTCGAGGCATTTTCTTCCCTGGAGCTTCCTGTTGATGATCATTCAAGTTGGTTGATGAGTCTTCATGATTCCCGACACCAAGTTGAAGTTCTGGGTAGGTTGATGTCTATTCCTTGGTTCCGCCTTGTCTGCGGGTGTCCTCTCTGGTCTGGTCAGACCTGATGGCCTCATCACCAAGTCATCACCGTGATACGGTTGGTGTAGCGATAGATTGTGGAAATTACTTGTCATATGGTGTGTCTCACTACTTTCCATTAGCCAAGTCATTTCCGTATATGGTGTTCCAAGTGCCATGTTGGCGCACGGCTGCCAAGGAGGGTACGCACAACTGAACTGAATTGTTGCTGCTGGCTGTGGAGTTGTTGACCTGTGGACATCTCCTCTCACTGTGACCGTGTACTACTCCACATAACTAACAATGACCTTGATAACCGCGAGAGCCTCAATTTTCTTGTCTGTTGTTGTTGTAGAACTGCTGCTGGGTGTTTTGTTGCAAGTTATGGAGTTGTCTGTGCTGGTTTTGAGATGACCGTGTGCGATTGGAGTTGTAACTCTTGTTGGGTAGCCACATTTTCTGTGACTGGAATGACACTATGGTGTAGGCCGGGAGGTCGACTGGCCGAGTGGTGCAGGCCGGGAGGCTGACTGCCGAGGTTTTCGATCAGATGTTGCGGAAGTTGAAGTCGGGTGGGTGATTCC
>KE158942.1:11596-23825 GCA_000411055.1 Leavenworthia alabamica | reverse complement strand
CGCCGGTCTGGTTCCTTTGGTCCATGAGTTACTTAGTCTGATGTGTGTTCTTGGTTGGTTATATAGGTTCATAGGCGAGGAGCTTAGGAGTAAGCAATTCTTATTCATCCGAGCATTGGAACGAAGTGATAGTGGGACCGTGGTTAGTAGAGACCACGGTTAGCCGCATATAATCTAATTTGGATTGCGTGTGAGGTGTCTAGGTGACCCTCTTTTTGTGTGTTGCTTTTGTGTTGTTGTTTATTTGTTGTGGCGACGTAGCCGAAGTGGTTTGGTTACGTCAAGATATTCAAGTATACTACACTATGTCATTGTTTCATTGCGTTGTTTTGTTGAGTTTATGTTGATATAAAAATATTGTGTTTATGTGGTATATCCTTATCGTTGATTATCTCAGGCTAACCGGATCTTGTAACAGAACCGGTAGACCGGAAGATCGGCTCACTCAGTATTTTAGTATAATGATTGTATCTCTGTTTATGTAGGTATGTAGAGCCAGAACACATGGAACCGGGAGGCTGCAACAAGGAGATGACATAGAGTGTTAGTGTGTTGTTAGGGTTTGGACTATGATGCTGTATGTCCTTAGCGGACTAGGTAGTTAGTCCCTTGTGTTGACTTGTTTCGCGGAGAACAAGCCTAAGTTCTCTTAGTTACAATTTTATTCATTTTACAACTTTTTATTTTTATTTAATTCACTTTTTTTTTAATTCTCGATGTGGGTTTGGGTTTGGGTTTGGGTTTGGATCCAAGTATTTAACCATCATCTGGGTTTTGTTTTTCGAAACAATAACAAAAAATTTGGTTTTTAGAAGTTAGGGTTTAAACATATAATTTGGACAATAACATTTTAACAACATTTGCTAATATTGTTTACGGTTGTGTATTATGTTGTTTGTTGTCGCTTGTTATTGAGACTTGATTGTTTAGGAATTGCTTCACGTATCAAATATGCTAGTGTTGCTTCCAAGTATAAATCGTTAGGTTGTTAGACATCTTAATTTTTTTTGAAAATGCCCGTGTTCTGAGCAACCCGAAGGTGGGATTGCGTCAATCATACCATCCGCTCTGTTGCATACAATTTGTTACAAAGTAAAACAAGTCTCTATTTATACAAATTCGAAAATGATAAATTTTAGTAAAAATAAAAATTTTAGGGAAAAATGTTAGAAAAAGTCCCAACTTTTAAAAAATAGACGTTAAAACCTTCAACTTTCGAATTATTATTTAAATACTAATATTTTTTTTAGTTACGAAAATAAATGTTGAACTTTTATTGATTCAGCCATTTAAGTCATAACGTTAACTATACTAACGGAAAACTTTAACGGCGTAAGTAACTTCCTTTAAATCCAAAATGCCGATGTCGTTTTTTCTTATTTAAAATCTTTTAACTTTCAAATTTTGACTGTTTAAATCACTAATTTTCAAATTTTAGTTATTTAAATCGCCAACTTTTAAAAATTTGGTCATTTAAGATATAAATATATACATAGTTACATATCAATTTATTTATAATATATTCACAATACTCATATTTTAAAACTTGATATTTAAATATATATTATATAATCACACATAAATTATATATAATAAAACTATAGACAATTTATTATGTTATTATATTTAACACAATATCTTCATCTAATTAACATATTAAACAATATAACAATTACAGAGTTAAAATATAGTTATTTTAAAACTATATATTATAACTTTAGAAGTAACAGAATTCTTAAATATCATTAGAAAGTTATAATATAAAATAAATAAAATTTGTAATGATATTTAAAAATTCTATAATTTTTATAAGTTACTGAAGTTTTAGACTCATTATAACTATAAAGTTACGATTTATTGAAAATTTTTTTTAAATAATAGCATGTTAAAATAATATTATTTTTACTCTATAATTGTTATATTGTTTAACATGTTAATTAGATGAGAGTGTTGTGTTAAATATAATAACATAATAAATTGTATATAGTTTAGGTGTGAATATATAATATATATTTAAATATCAAGTTTTAAAATATGAGTATCATGAATATATTGGTATATAAATATGTATTAAAATCATTTTAAAATAAATTGATATGTAAATATATATATATTAATGTCTTAACCAAAATTTTAAAAGTTGATGATTTAAATAACCAAAATTTGAAATTAGTGATTTAAACGGCTAAAATTTGAAACTTAAAGAATTTTAAATAAGAAAGAAACGATGTCGTTTTGGATTTAACGAGAGTTACTAACATCGTTAACGTTTTCTGTCAGTGTAGTTAACGTCATGACTTAAATAGCGAATTAATAAAAATCAACATTTATTTTTGTAGTCAACGAAAAGATTATGATTTAAATGACAATTCGAAAGTGAGACTTTTAACGTCCAATTTTTAAAAGTTTAGGCTTTTTTTTGACATTTTTTTCCTGTTAATTTATGTTAAATGATTAATTTTAAAAGATAAGTGAGAAAAAAACAAAAAGAAACCTCAAAACCAATACTATTATCCAACACGTACAAAACATATTAACTTTCAGGCGTTGAATTATTTAGAAATCAATATAACACAGCTAAAACTAATCAAATAAAAGGTCTAAAATGTTAAGAATAAATTAGATAAATTTTTAATCTTAATAATATAAATGTACATGCACATATGACTGTTATCTATGATATAGCATGTACTAGAAATTAAATAAATATATCAAAATAATGTACAAGTTAAAACAATCACTCTAAACACTATAAGATTTACTAAGAAAAAAACTATAAGATTTAATTTATTATATTATATTCCCTCAATAAACATACCATATCCTCAACACAAAATTTTCAATTTAAAAAGTCATAAGGTTTCTTTGTTAGGAATTGAAGTTTTTCTGTGAATTATTATCTTTCTTCGCATAAATATGATCTGTATTTCATCTTATAATTAATGAATGAATGTGTAACGGACCGATATTTAATGAATTAGTTAAGGTCCAAAACGAACCCATCAATGAGTTTAGACCTAGTAAAATCCTACATCTCCCTCGTGTGTATAAAAGACGAGCACAAACGTCAAGATTAACCACTAAAACTTTGAGCAGTCTGTCACCCGAGTCACCACCACGTTTGTCGTTACGGTAAGAACATGTCTCATTTTCTCTAAGTCACTTTGTTATGTTGTTCCTTGGATTGGACATGGAACATATGTTTAACCTTGTGTTTGGGGTGATACAGATCTAACATAGTTGAGCCACCGTCGTCACCACCGGATTTGTGATTGACGTTCTAGAGATATGGTCGAAGGGTAAACAATTGATCTCTTTCATTTTTTATGTGATTTTTGTAGATGGATAATTAAATCTAGAATCATAAGAAATAGAATAAAAATATGGTGTTCCATAAAAAATCATGTGCGTCACTTTTAATATTCTAAGTCTGCAACTTGAGTGTCTTCGTGTTGGATCTGGGTTGCATCGTTGACTAGGATAACACCTGACCAAGGTGTAAACCAATTAGATCATAGTTAAACCAATTGGATCAGAGTTAAACCAATTACATAAGTGGACTTATTAATTAACTAAGTGAAAGTGACGAGCTGAATTGTGGTGGAACAAGTATTTAATTGGGCCATATGAGTATTGTTTGGTTAATTAAATCAGCCAGGCTTAAGAACTATTTTAGAAACATAATTCAATGTGAGTTTTGCTTAGTATTTTAATTTTTAATTTAATTAATTGGTTATTTAAATTAGTTACTAATTAGAATTAATTTAGTTATTAGTTTGAAATTAATTATTTTATCTAGAGTAATTAATAATCTGTTGAGTCAGAATTTATAAATTTTAGCGGATTAATTACTCTAAAAATCAAAGATTAATAATTGGAATTAATCTTTGATCGGATATCATAAGTTGGTGCAGATTGAGTTGCTGCTGAGAACGGAATTTTACATCAGTATTTCTAAACCGACAAGTTACCGAGTGGCTAAGGTGAGGGCTAGCCGCGTATTTTTTTCTTTCAACTTACCCCTTCTTTTATAGTTTAATTCTAAAATATGTATTGTCTCTATGCTCTGTGATCGAGTCGTCGTGTCTGTAAACCGGACCTAGGATTTAGATAAATTCACATATTGATTATTCACATGATTCTGTGCTAGTGTTGTGCTTTATATTTATATGTATATGTGTGTGAGACTTGGGCGGGAAGTACAGAGCGGACGGACCTCGTGTACTACCGGATTCTTTTGTTTGGGATTTTTGGCCAGGTAGTCGGTTGTTGAGCCATACCCGGGAACCGATAAAGTGTCTACGGGCGGTGAATATGGACACTTCCCATACAGTAAGTCTTTACGGAGGGTGGGCGATCACTTAACTCGCATAGGACTATTGTTTGCATTTTCTTGGGTGCTTAAGGTGCTGTGCTTGTTACATGTTTTAGAGCTAGACTGTTATGGTTGTGGTGTTAAGCTGCGATCGACTTGCGCGTTCCTAGCAAACACCCCATGCCTCACTGAGTAATTCCCTATTACTCATCCATTTCTTATTATTCTAGGTGAGGCTGACGAGTTGTCGGATTTACGAGCAGATTGGTGCTATTTGGGGTCAACATATTTTTTTTTTATTGTTTTCGTTATGTTATTCGTATTTTAAGACTTCAATATTTTGGTTTTGTTAAGAAGTTTTTATTAATAAAGTAGATCTTTTGAGTTTAAAATTTCTCAAGCCGTGCTCTAGTGAAGAAGAGACGGGTATTACAGAATTATAATACATAAAAAAGGTTATTGATCTTGCAACTAAAAGAATATTTTTAAAATGGTATGCAAAAGAATGATTATTATNATATATATATATATATATATATATATAGCTCTTATTTTATTACAATTTTGTTGTATGTTCCAACTCAAATAAGAAATATTAAAAACCTTCATAAATATAATTATTCCTATTAAAAAGTTATGTTTTAATCCAATCAAACACGCGTGCCCGCGGTCCTTTGTTTTTCTCTAAGTAAATTCCATCAACTTTGGCAATACATGTACGTATTTGACGACATCTCCTCTTAGAGGCTCCTCTATATGCTCGCCATAAGATATGATAATACTCCATTTTAGGACCTTGTCTTAGAAGACATTTCCATACTGTTCTTTTGAATGCATTCTCACCGAATTTGAATTCACATTTACTATTGAATACCACGTTGTGGATACCTGTGACATCGTCTTTGGATGTGCAGTTAACTTGGAGAATGCTACCTGGAACAAGTTCGTTTCGAAATTCTAATGTGTTTTTCTCGCAACCCAGTGGTACTACAGTGAAACCTTCAATCAAACCAAATAACATGAAGCTAACTAACATAAAAACTATGACATGATTCATTTTTCTTTTGGATATAATATTTTTTGTAGTAATATTAATTTAAAGAAATCAAAGTGTGCACAGAGGTTTTTTTGTGATATATACTTTCATTTGTTTATTTATTTATATCGTTAGGCATTAGCTAAATTTAAACACAACCTTACACCATTTAAACCTCTGGCTGGAATTAAGAACATATATTGACGAAAAGAATGGTCGACCCATAAAATCAAACAAAATAGAAAAAAAATTCTTCTTGTACAAATATCTTCTCATCTTTGAGAACAACCTAATACAAAAAAAAACTAAAAGAAATATCCGAAATACTTTCTATCATCTTTGAGAACCGACTAATACAAAAAAAAAATAAAGAAAATATCCAAAATACTCTTGTTTTTTCTATCACAAACCTCTTCTTTACTTTATACAAAAGGACTTCCATATATCTAATATTTATCCAAAACCTAAGTTTTTTTTCCTTTCAACAAACACATTTCTGCCTTAATACTTACAAAATGACCCCAAAAACAGAAAATTGAACCGAAATGTCACCTATTTATACTCTAACCAAAAAAACTCCAAAACGACCGAACCATCATACATACTCTTAATTTTTTACTCTTTCGCCTTAAAAGATTCCAGACATCTCCATATCCTTAACACATATATTTACGACCCATTAGTTGTGAGTTAATTCAAAAGAGTATGTATGAAATCCCAAGAGTTTCTTTTTATGGCAAGTCAGGGATAGAACAGTTTCTGCTATCCCTATAAAGACAATCGAATCATTCAATACTAACCGCTGGGCTATTACCAAAATTTCTTCTAGAACATCCTCCTTTCCTTCCAGTGGAAGAAGGAGATGACGGAAGAGGATGTGTGATGGTAAAGAACAGATTGGTGTGATCTTATCTCGAAATCGAGCATCTTTTTTGTTAATGGGTCAGAGACTCTACTCGGCTGCAACCCACATAAAAAAGGGGACGGCAAGTCTAATAATTGCATATGAACTTATTCTGAACCATAACAACCATCCTTGGTGATTATGATATCTAAATAAAATTAAATATAAAATTAAATATAAAATTTAATGCTCACCACTAAAAGTAAACAAATTAAAGGTAAAAGACCTCACAAAAAAATATGGAACCGTTTTATTTGGAAAATATAAGATGTATAGACATAAAGGTCTTTAAAAGTATCAATAAATACAACTTTATTAGTAGAACAATTGTGGTGATTGTTAAAAGCTCCAGATTTTTTGTTCGCTAGTTATCGGAATGCATTTTAATTTAAGAGTGGGAAACTATATTCTCCATAATTTGGTTGAAGAAGTATTAGTTTACCTCGTTCTATGGTTTTCACAAGACTAATTTACAGAATATGTTTGATACATTGTGTTTTTATTCGTTTTTACCGTCGTGTCGTAGTCTTTTTAGAGTCTTTTTTCTCCGTTTAGTGTCATTTCACAGGTATCAGGGGCTTGGATTGCGGATTGCATGCTTAGGAAGCATGGAGACGGAAAACGTCGAGTTTTGGAGCATTTTCATGCAGCCCGATTGGGCCAGACATCAGCCTGATCGGGCCACACGTCCAAAGGACCAGTCCGAGCTCAAGCCCGATCGGGTCATCCTAATCCGAACACTGTGAGCATTAGCCCGATCGTGCCCTAAGCAGCCTGATCGGGCCAAATTCCAGAAGATCAGCTCGAAGGCAAGNGCAAGCCTTAGTCCGATTGGGCAAGCCTTAGCCCGATCGGGCCACGTTTTAATAAAAGACTCTGTTTTTGAATTTTAGATACTTAAACGGTTTTAATTTTTTTTAATCAGATACTTTCTCTTTCGAAAACATTTTGAAGAAGATTTTGAATCTCCAACCTTTCTCTAGAACTCTGATTTGTAGTTGGAGAAGTATTCTTAATCTCTAATCTCAATTTCAATTTCAATTGTTGATTATGATTTCAATTTGCATTTCATAATTTGTTTTTGTGATGATCATGTGTGAGTAGATCCAATTGCTAGGTTTCTAGGGATTTAAGGATGAGATTAGAGAATTGAACTCAAATAGGATACTAGATCTTGTAATCATCTTCATCTAAGTTTCGATTAGTACTTTGATTCATTTGATCACTGAATTGAAGAATCTAGGTTTGAATTCTCATTCTGAAAGCTTGAGGATAACCAGAATAGGCTTAGATGAGCGGATTTGTTCTATACCAATGGGAATTGAGTGATAGAAGTCCGTAGACTGATCGAACCTATAGAAATTGTGTGTTTAGAATAGATGAGATCAAACGGAAGTTTAGACACTCGGATTCTAGATCATTAGCTATCGTGTTGCGGAATTGAATTGATAGTCTATTCTGTTCAAGGCAAGATAGTTCTGAATAGTAGTCCGGTTCCCTATAATCGTAATCCCGAACTCTCTAGTGCCTAGTGTTTATATTCATAGTTTAAAAACGTTTTAAGACTTGTTGTTTGATTAGATACAGAACACAATCCAAAATGTATAGAATTTGTCTTAGCTTAATGAAAGAACTGTAGGTTTCATTTTGTAAACGTTGTTCTCCGTGGATTCGACTCTTAAGTACTAGCTCGATAGGTCATACACTTGCGACAGTACCTTAGGATTTAAACTGAGTGTATCAAGTTTTTTGCGCCGTTGCCGGGAACAATTACGTTACCATTGATTCCGAGTTCAGAATTTGGTCTAAGGTTGTTACTGATTTCGGTTTTTGTTTGGTTTGCTCTTGTGTTATAGGTGTATGCAGAGACGAATTTCACGAACTGAAGACTTCTTGAGTTACACAAACCAAGTGCTAGCCGAGATGGAAAGAAAGAACCGAGCCGACAGAGCAAAGAGAAGACAACCTATGGAGGACGGTCAGAATACTCCGCAGAGGGTTAACAATGCAAAAGCCAAGACAGTCGCGATTCAGACTATTCTACTCCGGCAGATGCAGCAGGAACTTCAACTATTGAGAGCTCAACAGTCTCAACACCAAGCACAGCCTCGTGTGCAACAACCGGCACCACAGCCGGATTTTCATCCAGGGCCGGTTCGTCATCGTACTATCGGGGACACTGATACTCCACATCAGTTTTACCAGAACTGAGCACCTATTTGTCCACCCGAGATTCAGAGGAATGATTACGAGATCAAACCTCAGATGATCGCTATGGTGAAGCAACATGCGTTTCATGGACTGCCAGCTGAGAACCCCATGGACCATGTAGAGAATTTCAAAGAGATATGTGGAACCTCAAAGTCCAACGGAATTCCACCGGACTATATCAAATGCAAGTTGTTTCCATTCTCATAGCGGAAAAGGCCCAGCGTTGGCTCAAATCCTTACCACCAGCCTCATTTCGTTCATGGACTGAATGCAAAGCCGGATTCCTTGACCACTTCTATACCAAGTCCAAAACAGATGGCCTTCGGAACAAGATAATCACGTTCAATCAGCTTATAGGGGAATCATTTTGTGAAGCTTGGGAACGGTTCAAGGAATACCATCGAGAATGCCCTCATCACGGGTATTCCGACGAACAGATGCTCAGTATAATCTATGACGGAGTGGATTGGGAATACAAACATCAACTTAATGCTGCCAGCAACGGCAACTTCATGACTCAGAACATTATAGGGGCTTATGAGTTGATCGAGAATCTAGCCGCAAGTTCTCACATGCGCAGTTCTGAGTATGATCGATCTAGGAAGGTCAACAGTATTGACTCCAAAATGATTGATGAGTTGATGGCAAAAGTAAACCTACTTCTGCAGGCTAACCAATGAGGAGTCCAACTAGTGGAGGAAGGAATGGACGTGACACAGTTTCAGGAGAGTACTGACGATTGCTGTGAAGAGCAACAAGAAGTTAAATATGTTAATGGACAAGGTTTTGTGCAAAACAGGGGATTCAACCAAAACTTCAGGAACCATCCTAACTTTTCATACCGTAGTACTAACATTGAGAACCCGCAGGATCAAGTCTATCCATAGCAAGCGGTTTAACAGAAGACATATGTTTCTAACTCCGGTTTTCAAGGACAAACATCAAATCAGAACCAGAACTACCAAAAGAACTTCTACAGATCAAACCAGAATCAACAAGCTGTTCCAACTCAAGTGTTTCAGAAGACGTTCTCAGGGAACTTCCAACCTAAGCAGCAGCAGTACAACAACACTTATCAACCTCAGAATTCTACGTTTACTGCTCCATCAGCGCCGCCTCTTGGACCACAGAGCTCAAAGCGATGATGCAGCAGCTTCTTATGCAACATCCAAACTCTACCTCTGACCTGAATGTGAAGGTTGAAAGTATGTATTCTGATTTGAATGGCAAGTTTGACGCAGTGCATACACACTTAAAGATGTTAGATACTCAAGTGGCTCAAACCACTGAGGCAGTGAAGAGACAGCAAGGTGTTCTCCCGGCTAAGGGAGAACAGAATCCAAAGAAAGACGTATATGCCATCACACTGAGAAGTGCCAAGACTGTTGAACAGGTTGAAAAAGGAAAGAAGGTAGCTGAGGAGGTGGTTGACTTGGATGAAACTGAAGAGGCTGAACCTGAACCTATAGAGGATCCAGAGCAAGATGTGATTCCACCACCACCAGAACGTGTCTATGTACCGAGAGTGCCCTACCCAACCCGTCCCAAGAAGTCTCAAAAAGATCTTGAGGAAGCCAAGTATAAGGAAATGCTCAAAGATCTCATTGTGAAGCTTCCACTTGTGGATGCTATACTCATGATCCCCTCACTCAAGAAGTACATGAAGACGTTGGTTACAAGTAAAATGTCTGCTGAAGTAGACTTTGTCAAAGTCACTAAGGAATGTAGTGTTGTACTCCAATACAGAGCGGTAAAGAAGTTAGGCGATCCAGGACGGTTTGTATTGTCAGTGAAGGTCAGGACGATGACCTTTAGCCAATCTTTGTGTCACTTGGGTTCTAGTGTAAACTGGATGCCGTTGTCTGTGGCTAAGAGATTTGGTTTCACAAGCTTTCAACCGACCAAGATCTCATTGGTTCTAGCGGATCGCTCAGTAAAAGTACCGGTAGGTGTTCTTGAAGACTTACTTGTGAATGTTGGTGATGTCTTGGTTCCTGCAGATTTGGTAGTCTTCGAGCTTGAGCAGGAGCCTACAGACCCTCTCATCTTGGGTAGACCATTTTTATACACAGCTGGTGCCATGATCGATGTCCGTCATGGGCGAATAGATCTTCATCTTGGAGACATCATTATGAAGTTTGAGAAGAGTAAGTTGCTGAAGAAACCAATGATTGATAGTCAAACTTTTGAGATTGATGAGGCTGAAGAGATAGTTAAAGAAGTTAAGGATGAAGTGTTGTTGGATGATCCATTAGAACTTGCTTTGGTCAAAGCTCAGGGAGAGCACGGTTTTATAAGCAAGGATACTGATGATTACATGGATCTGTTGGAGTCAAGCCGCACATACAGCAGGCTAATAGCTTATCTCGACTTAGACACGGCTGATGCAAAGCCTACTGAGCCTTCTTCTTCCAACACATCCAGCAACAACCCTTGAAGTGAGCTTAAGGCACCAAAGGTAGAACTTAAAACCCTCCCAGTTGGGTTGCGGTACACGTTTTTTGGTCCTAACTCTACTTATCCTGTGATCATAAATGCTTCCTTGAATAATTCTGAAAGTGCTCTATTGCTTTGTGAACTTAGGAAGTATAGAAAGGCTTTAGGTTATTCTTTAGATGACATTACTGGAATCTCACCCGAATTGTGCATGCATAGGATACACTTGGAGGAGGAATCCATGACTTCTATAGAACATCAAAGACGTTTAAATCGAAACCTTAAAGATGTTATTAAGAAAGAGATCATGAAACTCTTAGAGGGTGGTATCATTTATGCTATTTCAGATAGTACTTGGGTGAGTCCTGTACATGTTATGCCTAAGAAAGGAGGTGTTACAGTAGTTAAGAACGATAAGAACGAACTCATACCGACTAGAACTAATACAGGCCGTAGGATGTGTATTGATTATAGAAAGTTGAATTCTGCCACTAGGAAAGATCACTTCCCATTACCATTTATTGATCAAATGCTTGAAAGATTAGCTAATCATCCTTACTATTGCTTTTTAGATGGATACTCCGGGTTCTTTCAGATACCGACCCATCCGGATGACCAGGAGAAAACGACATTTACATGTCCTTATGGCACTTTTGCATACTTCAGAATGCCGTTTGGTCTATGTTACGCCCCAGCGACATTCCAACGCTGCATGGTGTCCATATTCCCTGATCTCATTGAAGATATAATAGAAGTATTCATGGACGATTTCTCTGTTTACGGATCTTCTTTATCCATATGTTTGACTAACCTTTGTAGGGTTCTAAGGCGCTGTGAAGAAAGACATCTCGTTCTGAATTGGGAGAAGTGCCAATTCATGGTCAAAGACGGAATAGTTCTGGGACATTAAATCTCTGAAAACGGCATTGAAGTGGACAAGGCCAAGGTCGAAGCAATGAATACACTCAAACCACCTAGCACGATCAAAGAGCTGCGGAGCTTCTTGGGATATGCAGGTTTCTACTGTCATTTCATCAAAGATTTCTCCAAGATAGCTAGGCCAATGACTCAACTTTTGTGCAAAGATGTGAAGGTTAACTGTAACATCCCAAATCTTAATTATTGGGCTGTTTTAAATTAAGCCCAAACATGTTATTTAATTAGCCTTTTTAATCTTTTTTTTTAAAACCAAAGAATATTCCCTTTAAGGGAAATGTCCCACATTGGAGATTTGGAAAAAATCTCCTTCATCCCCTCTCCTATAAATAAGACTTTCTACCTTCATTTTTTTTACAAGTCATAACAATATTTTGCTCAGGGAACTAGC
>KE158940.1:35489-48335 GCA_000411055.1 Leavenworthia alabamica | reverse complement strand
AAAACCCTAACTTTTGCTGATAGTTTTCATTTTGTGGAAAGCATAAACTCTAAGGTGCGTGTGCTCTTTATAAGAATCGGCACACGCTTCTTCAACTCAGTCCTAATCTCTCAATCATCGCAGGTACTAATCTCGTCTTCTGTTGAAATTTAGATTTTATGTCATCGATTTAGATTTTGGGGCTTATCGGTGTTTGCTTTCCCATTGGTTCCAAGTTGAGTTCTTACATCTGGGATTTTATTGAGCCATCGATATTATTCCAAAATTCTTCTAATTGTTTCCAAAGTGTTTGAATTTGTTGATTTTTGAGCAAGTATCAACATTTATTGCAGATTAGATGATATTTCTCTCCATGGATATGTGGGCAAATTTGAGATTTTTGGCTTTATGGGGCTATCAAGTTATCATTTTTAGCTCTAATGTTTAGTGGATTAGCTTTGAATTTTTTTTGGTGCTACTCTATTAGTTGTATCCATGTAGTTTCATGTCGTGCCTTTGCCTAAGCATGATGTGTTCATTTCATGTATTTGAATCCGTTGGTTTAGTTTTTCAATAGAAGTTATACTAATACTAGTTTATCAGATTGGTGTTAATGTTTTTGCGAAAAGAATTGTTTCTGCAGACTGTTCCATTAAGACTGGTTGTATTCTTATATCAATTGTGTATGAATATGTTGCATCTCCCTCAGGCTGTTAAACTATAGATTTTAATGTATTTTTTTAGATCTCTTAAGAGATGGCAGATCGATTGACCCGTATTGCTATTGTGAGTTCAGACCGTTGCAAGCCTAAAAAATGTCGCCAAGAGTGCAAGAAGAGTTGTCCTGTGGTCAAGACAGGTCTATATTCTCATTCCAAATCTGAATTTGTGGTTTTGTATATAGATTTATTGATCGCTACTGTATATGATCTACTGTGTCATTACTCATTTCATATGTGTAGTTTCTGCATGTCAATTGGCAGTTAGTATATAGAGGATGGTTAGGTGTAAATGTGAAGCCATTCGCTTATACTTCCGACCTGGCAATTTTGTTATAACTCTTAATTCCGTTGCCACTTAGATGTTAATTTGTGGTTATCGTAGGAAAACTTTGTATTGAGGTGACTGTTGCTTCCAAGATTGCTTTTATCTCAGAGGAGTTGTGCATTGGATGTGGTATTTGTGTAAAGGTAAGTATTCATATGCTATTTCGAGAACCAGATATGCCTCTGGACATGTCACTGGGTCGCTAAATACTTTCTCTTGTTGCAAAAACTGCAGAAATGCCCCTTTGAAGCTATCCAGATTATCAATCTTCCGAGAGATCTAGAGAAAGATACGACCCATCGCTACGGGCCAAACACTTTTAAATTGCACAGGTTCGTTTATCTTTTTTTCCCCCTGAAAATTGACCCTTCTTCTAGATTTAAGACAATGGAATCTGTCTTTACTTCCAGGCTCCCAGTTCCGAGGCCGGGGCAGGTGCTAGGGTTGGTTGGAACAAATGGTATCGGAAAATCAACCGCTCTGAAAATTTTGGCTGGAAAGCTCAAACCAAATTTGGGCCGTTTCACTGTAATAGCCTCTCTTGAGTTTCTGAACTTTTTATCTTCGATTTTTCTTTTCAAGTTTATGATCTTATTTTTCCTCTTGAACAGAGTCCTCCAGACTGGCAAGAAATCTTGACCCACTTCCGTGGGTCAGAACTTCAAAACTACTTCACCCGTATTTTAGAAGATAATCTTAAGGTACAGCTAAAACTAATCTTAATATTTGTCTACATGGGGTAGCTAGGTATTATTTAATGGTTTAAGTAGCTCAATCAATCGAGTTTTGATACCTTGTGCATGGCAGGCTATTATAAAGCCTCAATATGTTGACCACATTCCAAAAGCTGTTCGAGGAAATGTTGGAGAGGTCCTTGACCAGAAGGACGAGAGAGGTAAGAAGGCAGAGCTCTGTGCTGATCTGGAGCTGAACCAGGTCATTGACCGTGCTGTTGAGAATTTATCTGGTGGTGAGCTGCAGAGGTTTGCAATCGCGGTTGTTGCCATACAAAATGCAGAGATTTACATGTTTGATGAACCATCTAGTTACCTCGATGTTAAGCAAAGACTAAAAGCTGCTCAAGTTATTCGTTCTCTCCTGAGGCCCAATAGGTTTGATCTTTCTAACTTCTGAAGTATTTAGCAAATGGGATTTAAAATAAGCTACTTACAGTGTTTTTTTCTTTTTCCCAGCTATGTCATTGTTGTGGAGCATGATCTTAGTGTTCTTGATTACTTGTCGGATTTCATTTGCTGTCTGTATGGGAAACCAGGAGCCTATGGTGTGGTGACTCTCCCCTTCTCTGTCAGAGAAGGTATCAACATTTTCTTGGCTGGGTTTGTTCCTACAGAAAATTTACGTTTTAGAGATGAATCTTTGACATTCAAGGTAAACTTTTTTTGTATTGTTAAAGTCTCAAAGTTATCTAACAGAGGGAATCAATATTTTCCTGAATGGTTTTTGTTTTGTTCGAAGGTTGCTGAGACTCCACAAGAAAGTGCTGAAGAAATACAATCATACGCTAGGTACAAATACCCCACAATGACCAAAACTCAAGGAAACTTCAGGTTGAGAGTTACTGAAGGTGAATTCACNTTTATTCGGATGCTGGTATATATTCTCTTCCTCCATTATCTGTTCTCTTGTGGCCAAGAGTTTTAGAAAGTACTGGACTCTTAAAGTAGGTATTATTATTGGTAATTTCTGCAGGCAGGTTTGTTGAAACCTGATGAAACAGAAGGACCAGACAGAGAGATTCCAGAATTCAACGTTTCATACAAACCACAAAAGATCAGCCCAAAGTTTCAGAATTCAGTTAGACACTTGCTACATCAAAAGATCCGGGATTCGTACATGCATCCTCAATTTGTATCTGATGTGATGAAACCACTTCAGATTGAGCAGTTGATGGATCAAGAAGTTGTCAACCTCTCAGGAGGAGAGTTGCAAAGGGTTGCATTAACTCTGTGCCTTGGAAAGGTAAGTATTGTGTTTAAGAAGTCTATAGATTAAAGCTTTTTTCTTTGTTTCAGTAATCTCATGCATCCACAAACTTTGTGAATCCCTACAGCCTGCGGATATTTACCTGATTGATGAGCCAAGTGCATATCTCGATTCAGAGCAACGTATCGTGGCTTCTAAAGTCATTAAACGATTCATTCTCCACGCAAAGAAAACTGCATTTGTAGTCGAGCATGACTTTATAATGGCAACCTATTTGGCAGACCGGGTTATCGTGTATGAAGGACAACCATCCATTGATTGTACTGCAAACTGTCCTCAGTCACTGCTCAGCGGAATGAATCTCTTCTTATCTGTAAGTCTCCTATTATATCCTTAGTTACACCGTAAGGGCGAGAAAGTTTGGTGCTAATGATTCCCATTGTCTTTCATTACCATGCAGCATCTGAACATTACATTTAGACGGGATCCCACCAATTTCAGACCAAGGATCAACAAATTAGAGTCAACCAAGGATAGGGAGCAAAAGTCTGCAGGCTCATACTACTACTTGGACGATTAGGACAGCTACCATGAGGTTCTTGTTCTCTAAAACTCAATCCTGTTTTATCAATCACACAAACATTTGATGGAAATAGTTACTGAAGTCGTGTGTTCTATGTTCAATTCACAGAATATAGAGCCTGATCTGGATTAAACATTGTCCGAATTCCAGAAGGTCTTTTTGCTCTGAGGATGTTAATTACTGAGCTTGGGATAATTTACGCAACCATCTGTTTCCCGAGTGCAGTAGCAGATTTTTCTTTCTGGTCTAAAGCTTTGGATTGTTGTTTCATCAGTTTTGCTGCTACTACTTCCTACAGCATCTTTTTTACTGAGCAATAAAAATTTCAGATTCTTTAACCTCTTTTTCTTGCTTTTGTACTTCCAGAGTTGATGATTCAAAACTTTTATTGTGATGTTATACTTTGCATTATTTTCTTGCTTATACAGCCTCTAAACTAATTAGTGATATAGGAAAACATCCAATTACACTATCCTACTCTAACGTCTATAACACTATAACCAGGAAGCTTCTTCAAAGCTTTATCCTCCACAATCTTCCGTAGTCGTACTGCTTCTTCCCAATCTCCTAACCCAACATAAGTATTCGACAATGAGATATAGTAAGATGCATTGTCTGGTTCCAGTTCAAACAAAACTTCTGCAACTTCTTTTCCTAACTCTGTGTCCCCATGATATTTACAAGCACTCAACAAAGCTCCCCATACACCTGCTTTTTGTGGCTCATCAATCCCTGTGATGAACTCATAAGCTTCTTTCAGCTTCCCTGCTCGGCCAAGCATGTCAACAATACAAACCTGATGCTCTGTAACAGGTTTAACCCTGAATTTTTCCTCCATTTGGTTGTAAAAACTTAGACCTTCGTCTATATATCCAGAGTGGCTACAAGCTGACAACAAGCTTATGAAAGTGCTTTTGTTTGGATCCATCCCTGAGTTACTACTACTCATTTCCTTGAATAGCTCCATCGCCTTCTCTCCCATTCCATGAAACCCATATGCATTGATAACTGAGTTCCAAGCAGAAACTGATTTTACCCCTGAGTTTCTAAACACCTTCATGCCGGTTTCTAGCATCCCGCAGCTACTGTACATGTCTACAAGTGCTGCACAGACAAAAGGGTTAGCTTGAAACCCACGACGAATGAGATGACAGTGTGCCTGCATACCATAGCTTGTAGACCCCAGTTGAGTCGAGGCAGAGAGAAGTCCAACAATTGTGATCTCGTTTGGCTCTAATTTAAGGTTTCTAAAGAGTTGAAACACTTCTCGTCCAGATTTGTTCTGAGACAAAGCTGATATCACACAGTTACAGGAACATAAGTTAGGGTCAGATATCAAACCAAAGACTTTCACTGCACTATCAATGTCTTTACATCTACCATACATTGTGATCAACGTGTTCTGCAATTGAGTTTCAGATTCTGTCAAAGTCTTAATAGCTACACCATGAAAGCATCTTCCTTGTAAGACCAGTCCAAGGTTTCCACATGCCGAGATACTACCCAGAAGAGTGATCATGTCATGGCTAACTTTCCCTTCACGACTCATTGTTTGAAACGCTCTCAGTGATTCTGAATAGTGACCGTTCGATGCACAGCCATAGATAATAGTGTTCCAAGATGCAAGATCCCTCGTTTGGGATATCATCTCTAACAGTAAGAATGCTGAAGGTAGGTCCCCGCAAACGATGTACATATTTATAACTGAATTAGTTGAAAGGATATTATCCCCAAATCCAAGCTTCAGCTGCCAACAATGAACTGATTTACCAAAGATGAGAGAATCAGAGGAATCACAAGACGGAAGAATTGCCAACACAGTCGACAAGTTTAACTTTGAATACTCATTGACAACTTCTTTGAACATAATCTTAGCTTCTTGGTTAAACCCGCTTTGCACGAAAGCAGATATCAATGAGTTCCAAGAAACCAAGTCTCGTTTCGTTGTTGTCTTGAACAACAACTCAGCATAACTTGTTAAGCCACATTTACCATACATATCAATAACGCTATTTATTAGCTCTAGTGATCTGGATTGCATCTCCCTGCGAACCATATAACCATGAATTGCTCTTCCTTCTCGTGACAAACATAAATCACAGCATATAGAATTTATTGTAACAACGGTGGCAATATCAGGCTGAATCCTATCTACCGATTGCATTTCCTTCAAAATATCAAATGCTTCTTGAAACATTCCATTTGAGGCAAACCCATTAAGGACTGAATTCCAAGAAATCACATCCTTGCACAATAGATCTTCAAACACAGTTTGTGCAGCCCCAGTGTCCCTACATTTTGAGTACATTGAAATGATCGAGTTGGCCACTGAGACATGAGTTTCTGGGCTAGAACCTGATTTTATAACCAACCCATGGAGGGATTCACCTAAAGGAAGCTCCTCCAGAGAAGAGCAAGCTGATATAACGCAAGAAAAAGTCACACCATCAGCTTCTTGTTCTGAACTAGCCATCAACTTGAAGTACTTCAACGATTTCCAAGGATGACCATTTGCAAGACATTTAGTCACAATTGTGTTCCAAGAGACAATGTCTCGATGTTCCATATGCGTGAATACACACTCTGCAGAGCTCAAATCCTCGCCTTTTGCGTAAAGATTCATCAATGCATTGCACAAGCTGGAATCTGAAACCAAACCAGTCTTTATAGCCAAACAATGAACCATTTTACATTTCTTAGAGAGATGTAAACTAGATAACGCCGAAGCTGAAAGTAAGAGTGTCGTCGAATCAAACTCAATTCCCTTCTGAATCATCTCAACGAAAAATCCAACAGCTGTCATAGAACGACCATTCTGATTTAGAGCAGTGATCATACTGTTCCAAACAATCACATCTTTCACTTTCAGTTCACTAAACAGACCTAAACAAGATACCAAGTCCCTATTTCTACTGTAAAGCGTCAGAAGCTTTGAAGATGCAGGCAAATCTTGGAGAAAACCACACTTCAGAGCAAAACAATGGATACTCCTCGGAGTATCTGCCTCTGTTCTCATCATGGAGGATCTAAGTACATCTTGTAACAACATAAATCTTGACTCCACCGTTCTATTCTCTCTATTAGGCATTTCTTCGAACACCTTATGGCCAATAGGAGTAACAGTAGACAAAACAGAAGACGTGAAGTGTCGCTCATGTTTTCTCTTACTGATGTGAAAACTGGAAAAATAATGTCCGGAAAGAAAATTCAGGCAAAAAAATAAGTGTCTAAGAGAACAGATTATGTGACCGGAACGATAAATCCTCAGCTTTTTCGTGGCAATCGTACAATATCTTACCATCACCAACGCATCGGCAGTTCCCCGGCGCCGGCGAAAGTATGTATTACATGTTGCTATTTAATTGGGCCTAAGTTACATGAGTACTTATTGGGCTTATTCTTTCTTAATTGTTTTTTTCAAAACTTGTTACTTGTATATAAAATGGCTAAAAAGAGAATAAGATTAATACTGGGTAAAAACTGGTATGTTTAAAAAAATTAATAATATAATTTATCAACTATCTAAGACAAGAAGTAGACATTCGAGTTATAAATCTAACAGATCTTAGTTCCCCTGAATAAATCCATTCCATTACCAATTTTTGAAAGTGTTACAAAGACGATATAATACAAAAGGTCCCGACATGGTAATGCAACAACTAAACCACTATTTTATTATTACCAAGTATTATCATTTTAAACTAGACGAAATATACGTGCATGTTTGTGGTTTGGCTAGCAATTATTTAGTTGGGATATAAATGCTCATCCCTATTTATTTTTCCCTTTTCATCCAGGCAGTAATGAAAAATAACTAATGATTATATTACATAAAATATTACGACTGCGTTTTGGTGATGAGCTTGACAAGAGAGATTTAAAAATAAAATAAAAAGTTCAAGAGAGATTTAACATATTACAACAGACATAACTCATAAGTAATATTTATGACAAAATTAAACAAATTTTTTTTTTTAATTGTTTAAATAAGAAGGCTTATGATTAATGGGAGTAATGATTGATAAGAAATAATTAAATATTTCGCCAGATCCGTACTGTACCCGTTATTACCTCTCCGGAAATCATTGCTTATTCAATGTTTCGTGTTCCCAAAAGTGTTATATTGATCACTTTTTCGTTAATATTTTAATTCGATATGAATAATTTGATAAAAGAAAAGTCCAATACATTAGTATAGGTTCTTATTTTAATTGCATTAGTTGCCGTCAATGCAAATTAAGTACATGTTTGTTAATGCACATTATTTATAGGAGTAATTCCGATTCTGTTTGACTTTCCTATCGATGTACTTATGACGTACATCTGCTTTCGTGCTCATCAAATTAAACCTAACCATGTAATCAGCCTCTACATTTATTATTATTAACACTATTACTTGTCAATACATTAGTATTAAGCTCTTTTCTTTATTAAAGTCAAAACAACATTACTGTTAGGAAACAATTTACTCCTAATAAAACATGTTCTTATAAGTTTTATATATGTGGTATTTTTTTTAAATTTATATATGTAATTATCTCTTTTTCTAGTTAAAAAGGTTTATATATGCAATACTTGGGTTGTAGTATAAAAGTTGAACCAATCAGTATATCTCCAATTCTTCATAGACCAAAGACCAAAGTTGTAATATTCTGACCGTCATCGTTCATGAACACATCAATATCTCCTCTACATCCGTNCATTGGACCTCACTCTCGTCCGACGGTCGGTGACGGTCTAAGACTTGTTTACTGTTTCTACAAATCATCACATGATCTTTTTCTTTGGCGTTGGTCTCACTTACACAGTACCAACAATCATTTTCCGTTAGGTCACCCACACTAATAAAATCAGCACTAATAGCCACAGAATATTTCGTGGCTATAGACAATATTTCATGGCTATACAGAGAAAAACCACAAAATATTTCTGTGGCTATAGCGTCGTGGCTAAAATAATTCGTGGCTTTTTAGCCACGATTTAGCCACACTATTTTCCGTGGCTAAATGCCACAAATAACCACGTTTGGGTTCGTGGCAATATAGCCACGATAAAGCTATGATTTATTTCGTGGCATAGTTGCTACGGAAAATACACGTTTTGTTTTGTGGCCTATTTAAATGCCACAAATATTCCATGGATCTTAGCAACGAGAAAGCTACAATTTAATTCATAGCAAATGCTTCTTTTCCACGATAAAGCCACGAAATATTCTATGGCTTAGTCGATTTCATCCCAGAAAAAAAAGTAGATACCAAATTGGCCTGCCCAATGCATTACTAAAATTACCACAACTGAAATTGTTTCATGCCTAAATTTTCCACAACAAAAACCATTCATTCCATTTCAAATTTACGCCAAAATTAAAGTCCATGTCTTACAAACATATATCCAACAACACATCATCAAACCAATTCTACAGTCCATAGTCCACTTAGCCAAACAATTTCTACAAGCCAAAAGAACACAAAACCAAGTTCTAGCCAAACAATTTCTACAAGCCAAAAGAACACAAAACCAGATTCATAAAAAACACAAGTACACATCATCCTTTCTATTCTACAACCTAAGTGTTAGATACTTAATGCACACAAATGCCTAACTAAGTTCATAAAGTAGCTAAGTCTAAGTTTTTTCCACAATCAAAGAAAACTTCTACAAACAAAGTCTAAGTCCCTCTGGTTTTTGGAGGTTTCTGAAGGTGATGGAGTATGTGTTGCTGCTTCTTAAGTAGAGGTTGAATGTAGTCTTGCTGCTTGATTAGAAGTTGCACCTTCATAGTTGGTTGCATGAACAGAGGCTGAAGCAGGAACATGGGCTGTAGTAGGAACAGAGGGCTGAAGGAAAACAAAACAAAATTATGTAAGTTTGTGATAAACTCAAAAATGTAAATACCAAAAAAAAGAAATAATAACCAACCAAATAAAATCAAAAGAGTTATACCAGAACTCATAATAAGAATAAATAAGTACAAAAGAAATATAACCTAAGAAAATTTGGCTAAATACAAAAACCAACCTCTGATCCGATGTTATCTCTAACAACAACAGACAATGATAGAAACTTTTATGAAAGAATAAAAAGAGGAAGAAACATTAACCTGTTCAATGTTGACCCCGAGAGATTTAAGAATTGCATTCATTGCAACTCTTGTTGCCAATAGTTCCTCCTTCACAATGTTTATCCCAGACTTGAACTCTTCCTTCAGCCCAACAATGTCCTCCTTAACTGCTTCAACATTTTCCCTGACTGACTTGCAGTTTGACTCCAGAGCATCCATCCGCATATCCACATCAATGTTTTGTTTTAGATTAGCGGTGAGTTTCTTGGCTGGGTTAAGGTCTTTGTACTGCACACTCCCTATTCCATAGATATTTTCTTTTTGCATTTACCACGCTACAGAGAAAGACAAAGAAAGAAAAGTATTATGTAATGAAAATTTTTTAGAAAGCAGATCAAATGGAGAAAGAAAGAGAATTGGTTACCTTAATATACTTTTTGTTAATTAAAATGCGAGTAGGAATAGATGAGGATGTCTGGCTAATGCCATTGGGAGAGTCATCCTCATCTGCAAACTGAGTAGCAGCTTCCTCCACTTCAACCACAATTGACTCAGCAAGAGGGGTCAATGAATGTTCCATCTTTCCGTGTGTGTGTTCGCCGCACAAGTTCAGTATATGGTGGTGGTTCATCAGAACCAGCCTCAACCATCTGCAAAAAATATAGAAGAAGCATAAGTAATTGGTTTACCAATTGGTAACTAAATATACAGAATTGAAAAAAAAATATAGAGGAGAAGAAATTATTTATCATCTGATACTCGACATTTGTAAAAGCTCGAGGACCTGCAGAATGTTTGTATACTCCTAAGCCATCATTATTAGATTTACAGGCTTTAGCAGCTGATTTACTTTTCTTCTTTGCAGGTTCTGTTGTCCAATACTCCAGCAGGATATTCCAATCATCCTCACCAATAAACTTGGTTTTTTTATTGCTCCTCTTCTTCTTGTTTATGTGCTCAACAATAGAGGTCATTGTCTCCTTTTTCCAAAGGAAATAGACCGTCTCATGATACCGTGAGTCCCAATAGTAATGTTGCTGTAATAAAAAATAAGTTATTATTTGAAAGTTAAATCAGGGAGGAAATGACTATTTATCTAGTTAATGTTACTATTTAACTTAAAGAAATATCATTTGTTCTAACTTCAGTCTAGGTGACATCTCAACTTATCTACTAAATACCTACCTAAAACGAGGGGGGAACTAAATACTTACAACAAACGATTTCCACCATGTATCCCTTTTCTCTTCTGAAACATGTTTCCAGCTCATCCATGGTCTCATGAAATTGTTTTTCCAGGTTGTGCTGATGAACTTACACAGACATGGATCAATCCCAAACCTGAGAGAGAGAAAAAACATTCAGTTAGAACATATTAGATATATGTAAACATTGTAGTATGTCAATCACCATAAAGCACCATGGAATTTCTTTGGGTGGAGGTATGGTTGAGATTCTCTAGATGGAGCATTCATCAATGCATCTAGAGATATCTGGCTGTAATTGTTTCCAGTCGAAGACCCCGCACTGGTAGACCCAACAGCTCCTGGTGGCAGTGAACTCACATTACCTACAGGTTGTGTTGGCGTTACAGTCAGATGGCCTACATCATCTGCTGGCGTTCTACTCACAGAACCTACAGAACATGGGCGCACTCGGCATGGCAATTCTCCAAAACAAAACGAAACAAACAACATGTGACAGTATACACAATCCACAAACAACACAACAAGATTCATCAACATTATATGAAACACAACAAGATCCGAAACACAACCAAAAACAAAAGACAAGTAGATACGAAAGACAAACAGATACAAAATACAAACAGAAAATCAACCAGTTAAGTGAGTCTACACTTAACTTAATAACCTGAAAAAGTTGAGTGATATTCACTACACTTTAAAAAAGAATCACCAAACAAAAACCAACAACTTTGAACATAAAAAAAAATCCAAACAAATCAATAGTTTTATTACACAAAACAATGAGATGCAGTGAGTGTGAGAGAAAAATAACAAGATTAACTGAGATGTGAGACCAAGATAGAACACTAAAAACAAATAACACAACTAGAAAATAAACCAGATTCAGAACCAGATTTGTTACACTTAACTACACTTAAGATTCACCAAACACAAACCAATAATCAATGAGTGATATTCACCAAACATAAACCAACAAATGAGTGTTATGGACCAGAGAATTTTATAAAAGAAGCTAGTTCAACAAAGATAAATGCACATCGTGTTTACTGAGATAAAAAAAACAAAAATTTTGAACGCTAAATGTTGTAATTTTAAATATAAAAAAAACACAAACCAACAAGTTTGAAACGAAAAAAAAAACAAAAAAAATAACTGTTGTATTACACAAACAGTGAGGTTCAAAACCAGACTCAGAAAAATCTACACTTAACTACAATGAGACAAGTAGTGAGTTTTAGAACCAGATTCAGAAAACTAACAACACTTAACATTCTCCAAACTGAGACAAAATCTAATCCCTAAATTTCTAAATTTAAATGCAAATCGTGATTATTGAGACAAAATCTAAATATAAATAAAACAAAACATAAGACAGAGCATTGTAAAATCGCAACAGCTAATCCCTAAATTTAGAAATCGAAACTCAAACAGAAAATCACAAAAACGAATCACAACCATGAAATTAAACAACCAATCGAAACATATACTCAAATCTAACCAGACAACATACCATATGCTGGAAAGTCGCTGATTGTCCACATTAATGCATCTCACATCATGAAATTTTGTTTTCTCGATACATCGTATGCTTGAACACCGTCATTCCATAGACATTGTAGCTCTTCAATCAATGGATGGAGGTAGATATCTAAACTTTTCTTCGAATGTTTTGGCCCTGAGTATGGATAAAAAGAAATAATCTCTTTTCATGCACATACTAAGAGGTAGATTATAAGGAGTTACAATCACATGCCAAAGTAAATGAGCTTGCTCATTCATACCAACAGGATTAACCCCAATTTGTTGATAATCCCAAATAAACGTTGCGACTTTCAGCACCAAAAGTTGGATATACCTCGTTAAAATATTTCCATGCCAATACGTCGGATGGATGTTGCATTTCACCTTCTACGTTTATATGCTATGCGTGCCATCTCATGTGTGATGTAGTCATCTTTAACTGGTACAACCGCTTCAATCTCTCTGTGATTGGCAAGTAATACATTCTTTGCTTAGGCTTGTTT
>KE158940.1:9698-22899 GCA_000411055.1 Leavenworthia alabamica | reverse complement strand
TATAGAATATATGTTAACACATTTTTTTTTTTAATTTAATAAAATTTTACTAATAATCAGAAAATAAATTCTCTAATAAATAAGAAAAATAATTCAATTAGTTTTAAATTTTAAATCTATTAAATATATATATGTAATATATTTTTGTTAGATCACTTAAACAATAAATATTATATATAATATTTATTTCATTTAAATTTAAATTAAATCCAAAAAAATTTATTAATAAATATACTTTTTTAAGATATATAACTAATTATTATAAATATTAAATAAATAAATATTGTTACTAGAAAATATAAAAATACAAAAATTAAATATTATTTTTATAAAAATATATAGATACAATAATACGTGCGGAATATTACCTAATTATTTAGTCAAAAAATTTAATTTCTTTATCTATTTCGTATATCCGTTAATCAGACTCACAATTTTATATTATTCGGATCCGTATTAGCAAAACTCATAATTTAATTATAAAATTATATACTATAGAGATAAACAAATATCATTTATACCATAATTTAATCACATTGTAAATTATTAATACACTATGCAGTAGCATATATTGTATACTCTTATTACCTAGCCTGATTTCATATCATCCAAATTATGAGAATATTTCACGTTTATGATTGGTTTAACACAAAATCAGAATTGGGGATTTGAAACTCTAATTAATATTTAGTTAAAGTTGTAGAGCTATATATGTTTCGTCTATTTTAGAATGATGGTACGAATTCAACATATATACATAAGCCGACTTCCCGGAGACTAAACGAATGAAATGACATTATCACATTACGAAATATTTTGGTCATGTTTGATTTTTTGAGTGGCAACTTTTCTCTAACATGACTATAATTCATCAATTTTGGTTCTCCAAATAAAGTGTGATAAATTAAATTTGTACAGAAATAGGTCTGGTGGAAAATAGAAATAAGATATAAAATTTTAAATAAATAATCATAAACACCTTAAATCGTGATAACATCCTCAACATATAAAAGGTTTAAGGTATTATTATGTTAATGCTCATATACAACGTGCCCTGTCAAGCAATTAAAAACGAAAAGTTAGAAAGATTATTACAAAAATACAAGTAGCAAGTTTGGTTCAGACAATCTAACTCATTATTGTCACGTCCATTTGATTGTTCTTAAATTACCGAGACATGATGCCGTGTGGGGGCAAATAAAGAAACAAATAGTACAAAACAACAACATTACTTCTATCTGTCTTTTTTAAAGGAATCTATAGATTGAATAATGTACTTTTATAGGGTTTTTATAATTCCTTTCAACTTGATTTACTTTTATTTATTTTATCATTTATCTGAATTAACTTTAGTTGTTTATTAAGAAAGTGAACGTGATGAAATACTAACGTTTTATCGTAGAATTTTTCGAAGACTGGACATTGGAGTACCACGGCCACGTTTCTTCGTAGCAAACCATGCATAGATAAAAATGTTTTCATTTATTTTTTTTTTTACACATTTAGAATATCGAAAAGATAATATTTACTTCATATCCAAAATAAGAGATACGATTATATTTTAGATACGACTTATCGAATTTGTATCTATATGAATATGACTTATGGGGTCCATATATTGAATAAGAGGCCATGGCTAATTCGTGTACAGAAAAAAACATTTATAGCAGAATATGTTGAAACCAATAGTTTCTATTGATATTATTGAATTCTACGATGAGAATTCCAAGTTAATTGGGAGGCTCGGAGATAATTTCGTTGCAATTATTACATTGGTACGACGATCGATATATCTATATCTATCTCATTTATTGTATTTAACATTAATTTCGTCCTATATGTATAGTGTTTCGTCGACATTCATATATTTTATAACACATGCATATACGTATGTCGACATGTGCACGTATTTACGTGTGTTTTGTAGAATATGAATTTCCATGCAGCATATCTACATATATACCACATATACATTATATATATATGACATACGTGATTTAAATACATATGAGTTCATCTCTTACTGAACAGATATTACTTGAACCGCTATGAGAAATAAATAAAATGTTTAAAAAATGTTGGATTCTAAATAATGTTTGCAAAACTTGGTCGAAGATTTGCTTTCCATTATGATTCGCTTCAATATTTAGGTTGATATTACGACAGAGATTAGTATTTTCACTTTGTTTTCATAGTACTTTTTTGTTTATTTGAATAGTTACACATATTTTATTTTATTTTATATAGTTAGATCCATTTTGCCAAAGATATTTATAATATCTTTATATTTGCATATATAATCCCACATCTCACTTTAATTTGTCATCAGTTTATATTGAAAACTCTAATTCCAAAATAAGAACCTTTTGATTAAAAATAACTTTATTGTAACTAATGCATACAATACTTTAAAAAAATCAGCAATATTAAGATAAATCTTTTTATCAACAGAGAAATGAAAAAGTCATATCTAGCCCCATGTTAATGGTGCATATGATAAGTTACTATGGACATAACCAAATCCAGCTTTGTTAAAAAAAAAAATAGATAAGATTAAATATATAGAAAATCAATATATATGTCTTTGTATATATTGAATAGATAAAACATAGATTCTCTTATATATAAATAGTTTACACTTTAAACAAATAAAAATAACAGACTTTTCAATCTTTTCTTGAGTTGTCTTGAGTTCTCTCTACAACTTATATATATTAAGATTTTCATGACAAGTGTATGTAGGCAAAAAAGAAAAAAATATTTTCATAACAGTTGTAATATTATTCACATATGGAATTAGTAATCACAGATATTATATTCATCACACATATGGAATTAGTAATCACAGATATTATATTCATATCATAAAATACCAAAGCAAAAGTTATTTACCAAAACATCCACTCGTATTTGTCATTCTTGTTTGTTCTTATCTTTATTTAAATTTTGTTGTAATCAACTTATCATAAACCAAAACGTTTTTGGCAACAAAACCAAATAAACCAATAAATACAATTTGAATGGCTCTCAATCTCATTCTACTTTAATTACTTTGTTTGGTCAAAATCTTAAACGCTCTTTATGCATGCTCTTGACACGTGCTCTCTTCATCTATCTAAAATGAGCTGTCTCTCTAATTGTGAAACCTCTTCTCTCTCTTCCTCCATATGAATAAAGCCTATAAAAACCCCTTCACATCTCCCACTTGTTTTGCATCACAAACATCTTCCATTACTCCAACATACAAAAAGACCCACAAGTTCTCTGTTGTTCAGCTACTTCCCTCCCTTCTCACTATCAAAACACGAAGTGGGATTGAGTTATGGATTTCTCCGCCTTGTTTCTCACTATCTTCGCCGGTGCTCTGTTCCTTTACTTTCTCCGGTGTGTAATCTCAAAACGCCGCCGTGGTTCCTCGAAACTCCCACTTCCGCCGGGAACAATGGGTTGGCCTTACGTCGGCGAGACTTTTCAACTTTATTCTCAAGACCCAAATGTCTTTTTCGCATCAAAACAGAAAAGGTCGGTACTTTATTAACCGAAAATATGCCAACCAAAAACATTTAAAAAAACGAAACTTTTGAAAGAAAATTAAAATAAATTTGATGATTTGAAACAGGTATGGATCGGTGTTTAAGACCCATGTATTAGGATGTCCATGTGTGATGATCTCGAGTCCAGAGGCGGCGAAGTTTGTTCTGGTGACTAAGTCTCATCTCTTTAAACCGACTTTTCCGGCGAGTAAAGAGAGGATGTTGGGGAAACAGGCCATCTTCTTCCACCAAGGTGATTATCATGCTAAACTCAGGAAGCTTGTTCTTCGTGCTTTCATGCCTGAAGCAATCAGAGATATGGTTCCAAATATCGAATCAATCGTTCAAGATTATCTCCGTAATTGGGATGGAACAATGATCAACACTTACCAAGAAATGAAAACTGTAAGCTATCTTCCTTCTTTCTCTCTTGCTTCCCATTTTCTCGGCTAAAGAAACATTCCTCTGTTTTTTTTATTCCGACAATTTCTCCTTTTTAAATAATATTTCCCCTGTTTTTGAAAACAGAGGATAAGACTAATATGCTCTGTTTCTCTTCCTCTGTTTTGTTTCATCAGTACACCTTCAACGTTGCTTTGCTCTCGATATTTGGAAAAGACGAGGTTTTATACAGAGAAGATCTAAAACGATGCTACTACATTCTCGAGAAAGGGTACAATTCGATGCCAGTTAATCTCCCTGGAACACTCTTTCACAAATCCATGAAAGCTCGCAATGAGCTCTCACAGATCCTTGCTAAAATCTTATCTGAGAGAAGAAAACAAAACGGTTCATCTCACAACGATCTTCTCGGATCATTCATGGGAGACAAAGAAGATCTAACCGACGAACAGATCGCCGATAACGTAATCGGAGTAATCTTCGCCGCTAGAGACACTACAGCGAGTGTGATGGCGTGGATCCTCAAATACTTAGCCGACAATCCCAACGTTCTAGAAGCTGTTACAGTAAGTACAAATTCAGACACGTACTGTTTGGTAATTACAACAGTAAAATGGTAGTTTCGTAAATTCTCTTGGTTTCTAATGGGTAGTTTGGGTATTTGAACAGGAAGAACAAATGGCAATAAGAAAGGGCAAAGAAGAAGGAGAATCTCTAACTTGGGGAGATACAAAGATGATGCCATTAACTTCAAGAGTTATTCAAGAAACCTTAAGAGTCGCTTCAATCTTATCTTTCACATTCAGAGAAGCTGTTGAAGATGTTGAATACGAAGGTACCAACATATAACTAAAACCAATATTGTTCTTTAGAATTTATCTTAATAACTTATATGATGAACTTATACTAAATTTTATTGTGTTACAGGTTATTTGATACCTAAAGGATGGAAAGTTTTGCCTCTTTTCAGAAACATTCATCATAATGCTGACATATATTCAAATCCGAGCAAATTTGATCCATCAAGATTCGAGGTAATTATTATTTTATGTTAATAGTATAATGTTTTATTAGTTTTGGAGAATGATTTAACATGATTTGGTTGTTTATATATATAGGTGGCTCCAAAACCCAATACATTCATGCCATTTGGCAATGGGACACACTCGTGTCCTGGAAATGAGTTAGCCAAGCTTGAGATGTCTATTATGATTCATCATCTCACCACAAAGTACAGGTGTGTACTACTTACTCATCACCCTTCATTTTTATAATTCTTTTTCAAATTCATAAAATAGTGATTTTTTTTGGTTTAAATAAAAAGTATATAAAAATGTTAATGATAAGGGATATTATTGTAAATTCAGTTGGTCGATAGTTGGAGCGAGCGACGGGATTCAGTATGGGCCATTCGCGCTTCCCCAAAATGGACTGCCAATTGTGCTGGCCCGGAAATCAGAGATTCAAGTGTAGAATGACTGAAGTGCCCTTTGTTTCTATATTTAGAAAATGGAGACAAGAGAAGACAAATAAATAATTATTTCTTTCTTTCTATACCAAGAAAAAGAGATTTTGGTTAGAAAAAATTTCCAAAATGGGAAAACAGGAGAAAACACAAGTGTACAAAAAATATTCCGATTAATTATAATTTTATTTAGTTTGAAACACGTTTAATAAGAAAAAAAAAGTCAAAATTGTTTAATAAGTTTTTGAGAATCTTGATTCAATCTTATATTTATCGAATTATAGGAGTATGAAGTAACTTATTTTATGATTTTATTTTAGTAAAGCGTTAATGAAATCATCACTGTAATAATATTATTTGAACATATAATTATTTTATTTAAATTTTCGCTGGTGAGGTATAAAATCAAATTTATGATATTATAACATACCATGATTGAGAAGACTGGGAACAGCTGTGATTGCTTCCTCGAAGAATAAAATATCACAAGGCTATCAACTATTTGTCACTATCTTCCGTATTATTATCATTTTATTTAAATTATGTGATCATATTCTGATATTTTATTCTTTTAAGATGAAAGCAAAATATCTAATAGACATTGGACAAGTGAACCAACTGTATGATATTATAAAATTTGTCTTCTATTAGAAAATATAAAATATTATCTCCGTCCTTTTTCTCATTAATACTTTATTTTATTGTTAATAATATTAACTCACTAAAAAATTCATTGACTTTAGAAATTTACCTTATCTATGTGTTGACTAAATGATGAGTGATGTTACAAAAATATACATGATTAGTATTTACTCGATAAACAAAACAAAGATTGTTTTGAGTATTATTAATACTTTACGTCATATTGTCGTACTTTAAATGTACCATGCTCCATGATTTTCACGTTCATCTTCTAACTTTAGAAAAAAAGTATATATATATATATTACATGATCATGGTCCTGAATATGCCTGTCCGTGTATGAAATTGTATTATTTAGCTTTTACAAAAATGTTTATATTATTATATGGAGAACTTGCATATTAATAGAGTCTAACAAAATTATCAAATATTGTTTAAATATTTTAACTCTATAAATTTATTCGTAAAAATATGAAAATTGTTTCCTTCAGTACGATGTTTCTATAATGTTTTAACTCCATAATGAATTAACTCTAGATTTTGAACTTGAGATATTTATGGATAGTGTGTGGTCCGGCTATCTCAAAACAAAATACGATATGATTTTGATTTTGCATGTTAAAATAAAATACTACATATCGAGATTTTCTAAGTAATCAGATTTTTTCACTATTTTAATATATTTTGTAATATTTTAATCGCGCCAATTGTCGAAATTATAATGCACTAACGTACGTAAAGAAGCAGACATTGTTTTTTGCTTTGACCTTAAATAAAGAACTAAGAATTATAGCTCTGAAGTAGAAATATCTATTTGACTTTATAAACATATTAGTTTTTTATATTCATAAGTTAAGTACGTGTACTGTCATCAACTCCGTTACGTGGATTGTTGTAGGATTAACAAATGTGATCATTTAATTAATACGAAGAATAAATAGTCTGGCAAAGAGAGTTTGTATATTAGTTGACTTAGTGGCTCTAAGTGTAAGCCACAATCTTTGAATAAATATATATAATTAAATAGAAGAATATACAAATAATCATAGCCAATTTTTAAAAATATCGTCAAATTAATTTTAATTTTTATAAATATCACTAAAATTAATTTAAGACAAAATTATCATTTAATAATTCAATTGAATTAAAAATTAGATTATATTTTTGAGAAATAACACAAAACCCAAACAATAAATACTAAATTCAACCACTAAATACTCAACCCAAATAATAAAAAAGTAAATCCAACCACTAAATAGTAAACCCTAACATTAAATTAAAAATATGATTTTAATAAAAATGGTATTTATGTCTAATTAAAAAAGATAATGTAATTTTGTCCTAAAAACTATAAATATTGGTATTAAAAAGAATTACTCAATAATCATTTAAGACAAGATATATTATTCACAAGTTATGAAAGAATACAATCATTTTGGAAAATATGAAACTTGATTTTAACATGACTATACACCAAATGATATAAGTTGTATGATATCAAACAAAAATTACTCGAAATTGATATAAAAATACATTTATTTTTTGAAGTGTAAATGATTCATATGGTCGGTAAAAAGTCCACATGTTGTTTGTTGAGTGACCAAGTCATCCATATAAGTGTACAAATACACCAACAATCTCATTTTAGTTGTTAGTTAAAATATGTGTAAAGTCACAAGATGATCATTTTTCAACAAATCTTATGGTTGTTATAAAAGTCACAATATCTTTGTTTATCTAACCTTGACATATATTATTTGCATGAATTATAACCGAACCAAAAATAAAGTACCAGTCATCTTACTTAAACCAGTTAACCGAAACACAATGCATACACCGGTTTAATCCAGGTTCTCAGTCGTTTACACATGAAGCAAGAGTTGTTACTAGATTGATATGACTCTAATAAAGCATATACATATAATGTAAGTAACAGACTTTTCCACTGCACTTGTTCTTGAAACTATAATGGAGGTACTTTGTCATTTCCTTCAAAGTAGCTCGAGATCCCAGCTTTCAGCTGCAAAAGCTTTAACGCTTTTAGATCGAGTCAAAACGAAGAATAACTAGGAGTAGGTGTAAGACTCTATATGAGTTATAATACCTTTTGGATTCTGTCAGCTGTGCCTGAGACATCTTGTGTTTGGTTTCTGAGCAGATCGATTCGAGCTTCCATTTGAAGATTCTGTTCTTCAGTCTAGGAAGTGGATGAATACGATAAGTAATCAGCTTAAAATGACTAAATAAACAAAGGGTTGATGTTCTCTGACAGTCTTTTTTGAGTTTACTTACCCTTTGAAGCAAACCTGATAATTTTTGAATCTCCTTCATCTTAGCTGTTGTTAGATCATTTGCTATATCCATTACATTCGTCCTACGCATAAGTCATTGTGACAGTACTGTCAGAGTTCCAAAATATTGTGGGACACTTACAATAAATGCATAATAGTAAACTAAATGGATTCAGTGGTATGTCTGAAACTTACTTATCTGAAAATAAGGGATCCAAACTTTGTTCTTCAACCAGCTGCTCAACTGTATTAAGAATTGCTCCAACCTGCAAACGAAAAGTGTTTCAGTCAAAAGAATTTTGACAAATCTTCCACTTTCCAAGTTTTTTGTAATTACAAAGAGGAACCTCTGCAAAATATTCACTAGTTCTATATGTACCAAGCAAAATAAGACTCGAGAGTCGAGTCAAGAGTACCTGAGTTTCGTGACATTGTATATCAAACTCTTCCTGTAAAAATGGTGAAAACATTACCAAGGAGTTTATAACAAATCACACCATGAATAACACATCAAAATAAGATGACAAGAACGAGTTAAGAGTCAAGAGTTACCAGTAAAGTCTGATGCAAACTCATAACAACCTATAAACATATAAGAAAGAGAACAAGATATATGAGAAAGGCTTCTCCTTGATTCATGTAAACATCAAACATACCAAACTATATAGAGAGAGATACCTGAGTATATATCCTAAAAAGTAGTTCTTGCTCAGCTTTACTAAATTTGGAGAAAATGGCATGAAGATCCTATATAAACGATTAAAAAAACAGAGAGGCTTCATTAGTTATATTACATACACAGAAGAAACTTAAAAGCTCTGATTTTGCAGGCTCATTTTCATAATCAGAATTAGTTCAAGTTCCAGTATAAACCCTAACTAAGACTTCACTGGGTTTAATAAACAAACACGCAAAATCAGAATCAGTTCAGCTCAATCTGAACATTTATCTAATTCGATTGTAATCCTTAAACCCTAGAAAACTTCAATTTCAAAACAAAACCCAAAATGCGATAAAATAAACAATGAAAAAGCATTGAAGAATTATACATGTTTAGAGCAAGCTGTGAGTAGAGATCGAAGAGTAGATTTGAATGATTTCTTCAGATCCGACTGTCTATAACCCGGAATACCCGTTTCGTGACCCGATTTCTCCATCTAATCTAACCTGAATAATAACCGTTTCAGTCTTAGCTAGTAGAGCTTTTAAAGTTGAAGAGATCAAGAGCGGGAGGGTTAAAAATTTCCAAAAAGGCCTAATACAAACCTTTACAGACCCATTAGCCCATACGCATATTTTTTTTTTTTTCCTTCAAAGATGGTTTGTGGTACATGTAGTCATCGGTTAGTAACTTTAGTTATTAGGTTTGTTAAAAAAAATAACAATTTTATTTGGAAAAGAAAAGTAAATCCTAGCTGGAATGAACAAAAAAATAAAAGAAATTCTAACTTAGGTTAGGAAAAGTAAGCTATCTTCCTCCGACCATTATAAATAAAGAACCAAAGCTCTATTCATAAATCATAACATCACTTAATAGCTTTAGAGTTATAGTTCTCGAGTCCTTGTCAATCTTACAGAAAACCATATAATCCATTTGGCCCTATCGCAAGACCTGAGAAGCATGCTGAGGTTTCTGACTTGTGAATCTCTCTGTTTTTGAGGGGATAAACATATTTTTAGGTATCTTTATCATTGACACGTTCATGCGTGTGTTTTTTTTGGGCCTCATGTACTTACATCTTTTACTTGATTGGGCTTTCAGATAATGTTTTTAAAAGTGTTATAATCTTAACTGTTTTTCTAGTTCTGTGTTTTGTTTTTCTTATTCTCTACTTTTGAGTTATGACTTGCATATAAAAAGGTCAACGATAGTTTTTTTTGTCGTTTTGTGCATCTTCCACACGTGTGAAGTCTTCTCTTTTCTTATCCATCTTACTTTCATGACATAATCTTTGATTAGTCAGACTTATGTAGACCATCAATTGTGGCTTCTAGGGAGGAATCTTCCTAATTGCTAGTGTCATAAACTAAGATTAAAATATCATAATGTATACTAATTATTAGTTATTATACACAAGTTGAATTGAACCTACCACGACAATCTTTTTATTGATATTCAAATGTGATCCTAAGTGGTTGATGGGATGTTATGTCCATTCAACACTCCCAATATAAATATATACAACTTTTGTAAATAATATTAAATTTGTTAATATCACCTTTTATATTTATTTATATTCTGCTTATATTAGTAGTGGAAGACGCTTCTTCCACCAAATGAATAACAGTTTCTGACTTGTTCGTTTGATGCTCGTTTTGTTCTTCTACTATAGATATTTTTTTATCTTGGTCTTGGTCTTTGATTACGACTTGTACAAGTTGTTGTTGCTTCTTCATTACTTTGATCCTAGTGGCTGATATGGTCAATGCTCCAAGTCCAAGGATGGCTAAGCATCCTGAAGCTGCAAATACACCGTCTTTGACTAGGTAACAATCTTCGTCAACCCATCCCTCGCCATAAGCTTGAGCTCGGCTCATGCTTATTGCAGCACTTAAAATCAAAACCACTATCACGAAATTTGACCTGACACAATAAAAAAAGAAACAAGGACTGAATCAAAAACGAAATGATTAAATTGAAACAGTAACAAAGTCTGCGACTGGTTTAGATTATTAAAATCCAACATGGGAAACCTAACCAAATAGTCCAAAATTTCTTTAGAGTTTATATATTTAATTTAATTATATAATAAATTCATATACAGACAAATTCATATTACATAAATAATTAAATATATGATGTTAGGAAATTAAATATCTTATTAATTTGACTCATTATATGTTGTTTATCTAAAACCGTACCGGATGAAAAATTAAAAAATCAGACTAAACCCGGAAAACCAACCCGGAAAACCAACCCGTAAACCGAATTATTTTAAATTATCCATCATTACTAGGAGTCTAGGATACATATATCCATAGGTGGTTCGGTGATTGTTGGCACTTGGCAGACTTTTCTTTTATTAAGTTCTGTATACGTCATTGGTTGAGAATTAAAAAAAAAAAACAGAATTGAGGGTGATATTTTACCAGGAGATGAGCAAAAGAACAATGGGTAAAGTAAGGTCATTGATCTTGTAACCATCTTCTCTTTTAGTTCTTGTCTTGTGATTTTTGTACACAACTATGTTTCCAATGATCTGAGCAAGACAGAAGCAAATAACAGCGGCTGTTCCAAGCCCAAACGCATGGCTTTCTGGTACATAGCAGTTCATATCTGTGTCCCATCGTATATCTTCTTTCTATACACATGGATTTTTCAGGAATTTTTCAAGAAACCTAAAAATAAAGAAGAGATTTTGATAGAAGTTGGTTCAAGTCGTCGTACCTTTGATCTTTTGAACTCAGCTGCAAAACATGTGATGAAGGTAACGAGACCAAGAGAGAACACGACTGAGTAGAGAAAAAGGCTGTGCATAGTTTCTAATGATTTTGTTCCTTAATGACAAAATCAATTCGAATTCTTCAACATAATTGTTTTCCTTAAGATGTTTGAGGAAATTTCTCACAAAAACTATTAAATAGGAGAGTGGTAATAACTAATAAGGAGAATATTCTTAATTATATCATTTGATAATTTTCTAAAAACATTTTATAAGAAATAGATGATGGCGTATGACTTTAAACACACAAATCTAAAATTTTTGGATATGTGAGGCAACTTCTTAGCGACGTCTTGCTTGTCAACTAAATAATTATGGGGGAAAAACAGAGGATAATATTTCTAGTTTTAAATAATAAAATTTCTAAAACCGTTCAAATGAAATAAAATAATTGTGTTGACTAAAAGAGAGGTCAACGGGCATACACTAGCATTTATATTTTTATAAAGAAAAGGTCGAATAATAATGAATGACATGGACCAGCATAGCTCAAGCCTCTCTCAAGTTGCAAACTTGAGACTTTTGTATATTTTTCTGTTTTGTTTTGAAAAATTGGCAACTAGGCTTTAAAACATTATCCATTTTACTCGTTATTTATTTACTTATTTATCAAACTAATTTACGAATAAACTAAAATGAAAGTAATCGCTACTTTATTATATTATATGTAATCAAAACAGATGATGCCTTATTTCTTTGTCTTAAGAACATCAACAATATTAAGTCCAATACAATAAGCAATAGACTGAACGGTGACCATCGGATTAACTCCTAAAGCCGTAGGGAAAACACTTGTGTCTGCCACAAATAAGCCTTTGACTTCCCAAGTCTCTCCCGTTGGCCTCACCGCGGATTCCTCCGGCCTGATTCCCATTCTACAACTTCCCATTTGGTGAGCTGAAAATATCAGTCCTGACAAATCCTTCAACTGCTTTGAACTCTCTTCTTTCACAAACCGCTTGATCTCAACCTCACTCGCTGTCCTAACATTCAAACTCTTACCTTCTGAATTATGAGTCCCAATCTCCTCAGCTCCGGCTGCTGCTAGAATCTTCAAGACTCTCTCAAGACCCTTCTTTAGACTCTCTTCGTCCTCATCGTTTAAGTTGTAGTTAATATAGCTATTGGAATCTATTGTTCCGGTTCCTTTATCTCTCAAAAGTGCGAAAACATGTGCGGTTCTTGAGAATTTGAGCATTTGGGTTTTGAATTGTTTGCTTGATGTCCAAGGAATGACCCCTGAAAACATTCCTGGATGTAGAGAAGGTGTTTGGATCACTGTTTCACCATAAGTACTCTGTGTTTCTGTGTTTACAATGCTAGACATCGCGGTCATGATTCCTCCCTCGTAGCTCTTTTTCTTCTTCTCTGGCCATTTATCTTCCTCCGGGAACCATCCCCAAGCCATAACCACCGGATGTAAAC
>KE158936.1:38669-54767 GCA_000411055.1 Leavenworthia alabamica | reverse complement strand
GTGGCTTTTCCGTGGCTAATTGTAGCCACGAAATAAATTTTTGGTTTTTTCGTGGATAAATTTAGCTACGAAAAATTTTGTGGCGAATTCGTGGTGTTTTTATAAAAATACATGAAATTAGAAAACGGTTCGTGGTTAATTTGTGGCTATTCGAAAATTTTTGACTAGTGAGTGTCGTATGGCTAGACTTAAGATCCTCGTTTCGGATGGTCCTAGTAGTTGATCTTTGGTCTAATGCCAACTCGGATGTATTCCTATTCCAATTTAGAAAAGAAAGTGGTCAAGTTATTTTATATGTTTTAGAAGTTTAATTTATCCACAATGAACACTGGACCATGACATACAAATCATCAATAACAACTTACCAAAGCATGTTGACTAAAGACCGAACATACCCTTACGATATAGTTGCATCTCGATTCTAACAAAAGTTGTTGATACACATTCAAGTTCTATGTTGAATTAGGTCCGGTCCTGAATTCAAGTGACCACTACAATTCAGACTGAATATGTAATATATCAAGTAAATATTAGTGAAGGAACAAAAAGTGCGAAGTTTATTTCTATACATAGAGCTTATAACAATTGGAAATACCATCTTCGAAATGAGGTACACACCAAACTGCATCTAAAGTACATTTGAACTGCCATGTGACCAACAGTTGAACCATTCATCAACTGACTCAAGTCGTTGGATTATTAGGTTTTATTAGCATATATACTAACACCTAACACACATAAGCACTCAAGCATTTATACAAAAGAACATTGAGTGAATATCTTGAACAACTTAAGATTAGTGCCACGACCACCGGAAACTCTTTTTTCTAGTCCAAGAACTCTTAATAGTATGATTCATTTTGTATGCTCGTGGGAAAAATTTATCATAACGTGACAACACTTTTATAATAAAAGGTAAAAATCTGACAAGAGATTCAAATAGCAAAGCCGCACCCTACCCTTTGTTATGGTCATATCGTGTGAGTATAATAATTACGTAAAATTTATATAAAAATAAGAGCTTCAAAGAAAAATATTAGAGACCGTTTCCTCGAGACAGCAGATTCTCAGTCCTCGAGACAGTCAGTGGAAAACAACATTACTCTCTCTCTCTCTCTTTCAAAAAGAAAAAAGAAAAAAATATACAAAAGCCAAGAAATCTATAATTATTATTACAAAAGCAAAGTCACACTGTAAAAAGCTACTCACGAACACTACTGTGGTCAGTAAGCTGAGAGAAGAAGAAGAACAACAAGGCATGTCTTATCTCTCTTCTTCTCCCATCCTTTAACTAACCAAAAACCCTAAAAAAGCTTCCAAATCCTTTAGTCATTTCTTCAGTAAAGATGCTTCAAAGAAGCTGCATTGTACTTTTGTCTCTTTTTTTGTTCGTTCCAAACATGGGTTTCGCCATGCTCAACAACAGAACTATTCTTCTCTTACCACATCCCGACCCAGAACTAGTTGCTCATGATGTTCATAGGTACACTCACTACTACATTTCCTTTTCTGGATCTGCATTTTGCTTCTCATCTCAGTTTCTTTATTCAAATTTGTTAGGATATTATCGTGTGTTCTTGTAAATCTGGCTTCCTCTGTTTCTAAATGTCCGGTTCTCTTAAACCGAACTTAATTATCCGGTTTTAACTGTTTTCACAGGAGAGTAAATGCGTCTATATCAAGACGTCAAGCTCTTGACACGACTGAGCAAGCCGGTTCAAACCCATGCTTTACCGGTAACCCAATTGATGACTGTTGGAAATGTGACCCAAACTGGCCCAATAACCGACAAAGCCTAGCAGATTGTGGAATAGGGTTCGGACAGTATGCATTAGGAGGCAAAGGCGGTCACTTTTACTTCGTTACTGATTCTTCCGACGATGATGTCGTTAACCCTAAACCGGGCACTCTTAGGTACGTTTTCCGTTAACCAACTAAACCGGATTTCACCTAAGAAAGTCTTCTATAATCTTGACAAAATGTGTTGCTTTTTTATTAGTTCAAGACAAAGATATACATCAATCTTTAATACTAGTCTTTTGACTGTATTTAGATTTTTTAAGTCGTATATACTTTAATTGAAAATTAAATGCCATTATTGTTTTAACCTTAATGCCCTACCTATACGCTTTCACAACTAAATTAAATCATTTACGAAAGAAGATTCTGTTTAAGCTACGTTAATATATTCAATAAATTTACTTTTTTTTACCTCTCTTTTGTCATTTCTTATCCACATGTCCCACACCAATCTATTACGTACGACTTTTTCAACACCACTTGTTTATATTTCTAGATAGAACAAAAATTTACAAATAAACCCTCCATTTTGTGGATAAATTCCCAACAACCCTACACTTTTTCAAAATCTATAAAAACCCCTTCAAATTCCTTTTAAAACCGTTTTGATTAATCTAAACCGTTTTAAAACATAGAAATGTAATATTTACTATGTTTATAAAATTGGTGACCCTACATTCTTATTTTAACACTGTCCTTTGTAAGAAAAATATAATAAAACATGAAGACTAGAAGACAGCTGTAATAAAACCAAGTGTATCAGACACTTGGGACCTCTAAAAAATTGTAATAATTTAGGGAATCTTTACCAATGTCAAAGGAAACCGGTTTACAATGTGAAAAATAGTTGTACCGAACTAAAAGTTAAATTAACATAAACCATACAAATTTATGACAGATATGGAGTGATACAAGAAGAGCCGTTGTGGATAGTGTTCCCAAGCAACATGATGATAAAATTAAAGCAAGAATTAATATTCAATAGTTACAAGACACTCGATGGGAGAGGAGCTAATGTTCACATTGTTGGTGGTGGTTGTATCACTCTTCAATATGTCTCCAATGTCATCATTCACAACATTCATATCCACCATTGTTACCAATCCGGTAAAAAAAAAACATTTACTCTCTTGTTTTACGGTTAATAATTGCTAGTTTTAACTTTTTATTTTATTTTATTTTATTTTCTTCTATAATAATTTAGTAGGTCCCCTTTGTTGTGTACATATTTTTCTTCTCATTGATTGGTAAAAGAAAACAAGTATTTACTGATTATTAAAAAAAGCGTGGTAACAAGTAAAAAAGGGTAAAAAGTAAATATTTCGTTATTCATAAAAGAATTCTGAAATATGTTTTTGTCTACGCTTACGTTAGGGAATACTAACATACGGTCAAGTCCAACACACTACGGATTCAGAACGAAATCGGACGGTGATGGTATCTCCATCTTCGGATCAAAAGACATATGGATCGACCACTGTTCTTTATCTAGATGTAAAGACGGTTTAATAGATGCAGTAATGGGTTCTACAGGAATCACAATATCAAACAACTTCTTTTCTCACCACAACGAAGTCATACTACTTGGTCACAGTGATCACTACGAACCAGACAGTGGCATGCAGGTCACACACATGTCTTTAGTTGTTTTCATTTGTTTTTCACCTAAACGACACTAACGTTTGTAATGTTTCTAGGTAACAATTGCATTTAATCACTTTGGTGAGAAACTAATACAAAGGATGCCTAGATGTCGACGTGGATATATCCATGTAGTTAATAACGACTTTACTCAATGGGAAATGTATGCTATTGGTGGTAGCGGTAACCCGACTATTAATAGTCAGGGTAACCGCTACACCGCACCAACGAACCCGTTTGCTAAAGAGGTTACTAAGAGAGTGGAAACACCTGATGGTGAATGGAAAGATTGGAACTGGAGATCAGAAGGAGATATTTTGGTTAATGGAGCTTTCTTTATAGCATCTGGAGAAGGTGCTGAGATGAAATATGAAAAGGCTTATAGTGTTGAACCTAAATCTGCTTCGTTCATTGACCAAATCACTTATCATTCAGGCGTTCTTGGTGTTGGTGGCAGGTTTGGTTTACATATCAATCACTCTTTGTTTTCTTTTACTTTTTTGCCTTTAACTTTATCCTTTTACTTTTTACCCCACTATTTTTATAATTATTGCTATTTAACCCTTAAAAGTCAATTGGAGCTAATTTAGGGTGTTTGATTGGTATAGGAATAATGGGAACAATCTAGGGATGTGGACTACAACTGGTTTGGAAGGTAATAGCGGTTTAGATTCTTATAATGACTATACAGATGAAATGTCTGGTACCGGTTCAACTAACCGGTTATCTTTTTCAGTTCTTGTGTTGTCATTCATGTTCAGTTCTATATCATATGTAGTCATGTTCACTTCAACCCAAATGTTTATGTTGTAACATGAATTTACCAATTTAATCAAGGAACAAGAAAATTATTGTTTCAAACTTATGTTTTTTCTCAAGATGATATATTGTGGTAAATTCAATATATTACACGATCTCATAAACCATTTTGGGGGTTTAGTGGACTTCATAATTTGTGTCTCTTTATAACGTGTATATATATAAGGTGTATGCTATATGGATTTGTAATGTAATGGTGACGTTGTAGTAGTTATATCTTATCTTCAATTAATTACATAACTTAATAATGTAATAGAGATTATATATTATCTTCTTCCTTTGTCTTTTTCATAATTTTATATAAGAGGGCATTCTATACATGCATCTACACTTCATACCAAATTAGGATATTGTAATTTACTATATTGAACTTTTAAAAAATTCTAAATAACTAAAATATTAAACATATTTAACCAATTATTTAAACAAAAGTACAACCAAAAATAATAATTTAATCAAGATCAAAAGTAAAGCCCATCAATCAATAATATAACCAAAAAATCTAAAAAAAAATTCATCCATTGGAACATGATCTTCTCATATTTTTGTTGTTTTATATGACATGGCCTGATCATATACATCAGTGCTAATATTTTTTTACTTGTTTTGTTATGGTGGAAGATGCATATATATATGTATACTTTTTTGTTTTTTGATGAAGATTTTTAGTCTATGAGAACTAACAAATTTATATTATATTCTGACTTAATTCGTTTAGTACAATAAATTGTATGATCAGGTTTAACTTCAACTTACGATTCAAACTGATTTCAAAATTTACACAATTGATCACTATATCACTTTTGAGATTATGACCATAGATAACATGAAAACTCTTCAAAGTCCTTAGTCTCTTGAAACCACCAAGAACCAATGTTAATATTGTTTTCACTATTACTACTGCTATGGTCTTCTAAAACATTTGCTTCACTCTGGTTTGTAGACAGTTCTGATAACCAATCCGTGATCCGGTTTTCATAAGGTGAATTCATAACACCAAAGCTCTGATCTCTTCCACAAATACAACCATTGATTTGTTTATCACTTTCAATACTTCTTTGGTTAAATTCCTTCACAACTTCATCATAACCATGTTCTTGAGTCGTCTTCATTGTCATAGTAACCTCTGTTTCCTTGTCTACACAGCAAACACACATCATTTTTTACTATTGAATGTTTGATCTCAAATCAACATATGTAACGTTGAAAAGTTGATAAAATAATAACTATACCATAGCTTTGAGTGTTCTCTTTCTTTCTAAAATGAGTTCTCCAATAGTTCTTGATCTCGTTATCAGTTCTACCAGGTAATCTTCTTGCAATACTCGACCACCTATGTTTATATACTATAGTTAGTTTCAAATCGTAAAAGCAATTATACAAGTTAAAGATTATATAAAAATATTGTTTTGGTGTCTCACTTGTTACCCCAACGAGCATGGAGTTGAAGGATAGTTCTCTCTTCTTCTTGACTTATGGGTCCACGCTTCAGTTTTGGATTCAGATAGTTCAACCACCTTAGCCTACAACTCTTACCACTCCTCCTCAAACCTATACGTATGAACACACAACATATTTTTTAGACATGCAAATTTCTATTTTAGGAAAGCGACACTAAAAATGGATTCCAAGTGTACCAGAAACTCTTGCTAAAGAATCCCAGCGACGTTCTCCTAAAAGGGTAACAAACTTCACTAGCTCTTCGTCTTCTTTTTCCAGCCATGGCCCTCTACGAAGTGTTTCTTCCTTCTTATAATCCATTTTTTTAAAGTGTGTGTGTTACTTAACGGAACCCTTTCTATATTTATGCTTTGAACTCGGAAGCTTGCTTTGGGTTTGCTTTAATAGTAAAGTCATGAGTTTACCCAAATTGGGAAATATCCAAAAGCTGACGAACACAAATGTTTTAGTAGTGGATAATAACATCATGCATCAGTTAGTTAGGTTCTTGTTTTTTTTTCTAATTTTTGGTCATATTTTAAGTTTATAGATTATAGATTTGGATTAGGTTCCAAGTATCTTTCTTTTTCAACAATCAACTTGTGGTTTTTAATATAAATTCTGCCATGGTCTTCATCATCTTAGAATTTCAATTAATTTATTCATATGTATTCTATCAGGTTTGGTTTTGGATTTGTGCAATACTAATCGTTTCAAAGTCTCTCTTGTCTTCAGAGTCATTTGCCGGTTTACAAATGTGTAGATGTTGAAATTGACTTGGTTAAAGTCGGTTCAGACTCAAAATCGATTGGTTTGGATTTTAATTATCTGCGAAGGTACAAAATTTTTGGCAAATCAAACCAAAAAAAATGAGAAAGCAAGAATCGGATGGAGCAAAATCGGATTTTGAATCCAATTTAAATCACCATGGCAATTTGAAAACCGCACCAAACGACCAAAGCTTCCTGACAATTCTTGACGACATCAAATCCTCCAAATCTCCAGTTATTTATTACGAACATTAACCATTACATTTGTACACGATTTATAACCCAAGCTGATGGGTTCTTCTTCATAATCTGACTGTTTATTTTTGGTTATATGCAGGCTGTTATTAACTACGGAGCTTCGTGGTACGTGTTTATCGCTGTTTCTCCACGCAAGTATTTCATGTTCACCAAGTGTTTGATGAAATGCCTCAAAGATAATGGATTTGTTTTAGGTTTCTTGTGATTTTTAGCGTTTGCTTTTGAAACTTTCAGGTGTGGAGTTTGTAGCCAGATTCTTCCTGCATTTCAAGAGCTCAGCAAAAGTTTCTTGAAGTTGAAGTTTGTTTATGCAGATATTGATGAGTGCCCTGAAACCACTCGACACATCCGTTACACTCCCACGTTTCAGTTTTACAGAGACGGTGAAAAAGTTGACGAGATGTATGGAGCTGGTGAAGAGAGGCTCCATGATCGTCTCTGGCTTCACTCTTGAAATGAAATCTTCAAAGAAATCAAATACCGTAATGCCATGAACTGATTCCTTGTGAATCAATTCGTGCAGTTCTACCATTTTCCATTTTCTGTGATTGTTACATTTTTCACAAAGAAAGGAACTGGACATAAGATTTTATTACGACTTGCTTGTTGAAGTTTTAGTATTGTGTTAGCTTACGAAATTTCATTCATAGAATAAATCAAAGCGTTTCTTATAAAAATTGAAAGATATTACTTAGAAAAAATTATGAAAAAGAACAAGTATGAAACTAAGAAAAGGCAACTAAATAACGCCAAAAAAAAAAAATAATGAAAAAAATGGAAACTAAAAAAAAAAAAGTTATCTTTGATGACAAGAAACGGATTTGTGTTCTTATATATAAACAAACAGACACATGTCTCTCTATTTTCTCATAGAAAAACGAACCAAAAAACTACTCTTCTCTCCAAGTTATCTTCTTCTTCTCTTTCCGAAGCTCTCTACTCAATATCAACTATGGCTAATCAAGCTGAATCATCTGATTCGTAAGTTCTTCTAAGTACCTTTTTCATACATAAGCATTGTTTCTTGATATGTGGTTTCTCTGATTATTTTCAGTAAAGCGACGAAGAAGGATTTTAGCACTGCAATTTTGGAGAGAAAGAAAGCGGCAAATCGTTTGGTTGTAGATGAAGCTATCAACGATGACAACTCCGTCGTCTCTCTACACCCTGAGACTATGGAGAAGCTTCAGCTCTTTCGTGGAGATACCGTTTTAATTAAGGTCTACTTATTTGAATTTTTACAATTTTTTTTTATTTGCTGCTTCTGGTCTGTGGTTATAGAGATAAGGGTTTATGCTTTTATTTTGCGACTTGACATGTTTGTTTTCTCTGGTTTTTTGGGTATTGTGGTTGTTTACAGGGGAAGAAGAGGAAGGATACTGTTTGTATTGCTTTAGCTGATGATACATGTGATGAACCAAAGATTAGGATGAACAAGGTTGTTAGATCCAATCTTAGGGTTAGGCTTGGAGATGTTATCTCTATTCACCAATGTCCTGATGTTAAATATGGGAAGCGTGTTCACATCTTACCCATTGATGATACTATTGAAGGACTTAGTGGAAACTTATTTGATGCTTACCTTAAACGTAATCGTTTTACTCTTCATCTTCTTTATTATCTCTTCCTTTGTTTAACCTCTTCTGGTTATATATGACTATGGCTTTTGTATCTTGACAGCTTATTTCTTGGAAGCATACCGTCCGGTGAGGAAAGGTGATTATTTCCTAGTAAGAGGAGGGATGAGAAGTATTGAGTTTAAGGTTATTGAGACTGATCCTGCTGAGTACTGTGTGGTTGCTCCTGATACAGAAATATTCTGTGAAGGTGAACCAATAAAGAGAGATGATGAAGAGAGGTTGGATGAAGTTGGTTATGATGATGTTGGTGGTGTTAGAAAACAAATGGCTCAGATTCGTGAACTTGTTGAGTTGCCGTTGAGGCATCCACAGCTATTCAAGTCCATTGGTGTGAAACCTCCTAAAGGAATTTTGCTTTATGGTCCTCCTGGTTCTGGGAAGACACTTATTGCTCGTGCTGTTGCTAATGAGACTGGTGCTTTTTTCTTTTGTATCAATGGTCCTGAGATTATGTCAAAACTAGCTGGTGAGAGTGAGAGCAATCTCAGGAAAGCGTTTGAGGAAGCTGAGAAGAATGCTCCTTCGATCATTTTCATTGATGAACTTGATTCAATTGCTCCAAAGAGAGAAAAGACACATGGGGAAGTTGAAAGAAGGATTGTTTCACAGCTCTTGACACTTATGGATGGGCTTAAATCCCGAGCTCATGTTATTGTTATGGGAGCAACCAACCGTCCTAACAGTATTGACTCTGCTTTGAGAAGGTTTGGACGGTTTGACAGGGAAATTGATATTGGTGTTCCTGATGAGATTGGTCGCCTTGAGGTTCTTAGGATTCATACCAAGAACATGAAGCTCGCCGAAGATGTAAGTGTCTGTTGTAGATAATTTTTTTCTTCTTGTGCATTTCTCTTTGTTAGACCTGACATGATTTGATCTTTAATCAGGTTGATTTGGAAAGAGTATCCAAAGACACTCATGGATATGTTGGTGCTGATCTTGCAGCATTATGTACTGAATCTGCTCTTCAATGCATCAGGGAGAAGATGGATGTAATTGATCTAGAAGATGACGAGATAGACGCTGAAATTCTCAACTCTATGGCTGTAACTAATGAGCACTTCCAGACTGCTCTTGGTAATAGTAATCCTTCTGCTCTACGTGAGACGGTGAGTTTTAAGGATCGATTTTTTGGTTTTAATGTTTCTCAGTCTATATGGTATCATTCTTATGTAATGCTTGTTCTTAAATTGTAATCTTCTCCTTCAACCAGGTTGTTGAGGTGCCTAATGTTTCTTGGGAAGACATTGGTGGTCTTGAGAATGTCAAGAGGGAGCTCCAAGAGGTAAATCAAGATTTTCAACTATTCGATACCTTTTTCGATAAGTGTGATCTTGTGAATGTGGACTAAATTTTTCAAATTTGGCTATGTTATAGACTGTTCAATATCCAGTGGAGCATCCTGAGAAATTCGAGAAGTTTGGTATGTCACCATCTAAAGGAGTCCTTTTCTATGGTCCTCCTGGTTGTGGAAAGACCCTCTTGGCTAAGGCTATTGCGAACGAGTGTCAAGCCAACTTCATTAGTATCAAAGGTCCTGAGCTACTCACAATGTGGTTTGGAGAGAGTGAAGCCAATGTGAGAGAGATATTCGACAAGGCACGCCAGTCTGCTCCTTGTGTTCTTTTCTTTGATGAGCTCGACTCCATCGCCACTCAGGTATTGTGTTCGGTTCCTTAATCTTTCAACTTATGCGTGTTAGCTTTATCTAAAATATATATAATGTAATAACAGAGAGGGAACAGTGTTGGAGATGCTGGTGGTGCAGCAGACAGAGTATTGAACCAGCTTCTTACAGAGATGGATGGTATGTCTGCTAAGAAGACTGTCTTCATCATCGGAGCAACAAACAGACCAGACATCATCGACCCTGCACTTCTACGTCCTGGTCGTCTCGATCAGCTCATTTACATACCTCTACCTGATGAGGAATCTCGTTACCAGATCTTTAAGTCTAGTTTAAGGAAATCACCAGTGGCTAAAGATGTTGACCTGAGAGCTCTTGCCAATTACACACAAGGCTTCAGCGGTGCAGACATCACAGAGATATGCCAGCGTTCTTGCAAGTATGCAATCAGAGAAAACATCGAGAAGGATATTGAGAGAGAGAGGAAGAGAACAGAGACACCAGAAGCAATGGAAGAGGACATGGAGGAAGAGGAGGAGATTGCAGAGATTAAAGCTAGCCACTTTGAAGAATCCATGAAATACGCTAGGAGATCAGTAAGTGATGCAGACATTCGTAAGTATCAAGCTTTTGCTCAGACTCTTCAACAATCACGTGGCATTGGAAGCGAGTTCAGGTTTCCAGAAATGACAGGGACTGGAGCTGCTACCACGGCAGGTGGAGCCGATCCGTTTGCTACATCAAGTGGAGTAGCAGACGATGATGATCTCTACAGTTGAAAGATCTGATCAAAGTCTATGACCGTTCTCTTTCCCTAGCTTTACGCCTTTACCTTGCCCGTTCGAAAACGTTTTGTTTGTCTTAGTCGTGTTTTGTATATATTAATCGTTGTGTGACAAAATGTGTCTATTACATGGTGTTGATGAAATAAATCAAGAGAAGTTTAAAATACTTGTGCATTAACCAACCCTATCGTTGTGATCCATCTCAGACGAAGCTTCGTGTTTCCAACTTTTAATTTTAGTTGGGCCTTTATGGGCTCGAAGCCTGTATCCGTTATGTATCCAGATTTAAAAAAATAGAGAAGAGGTAAATATTTGTGGAGAAGAGTCAAATTATTTTCGTCCTTCAGATCATTTCCTTTTGCAAGTTCTAAAAAACACTATAAAGTTTCTTTCTTGTTCTTTGGTCGTGGGTAATTAGTACTATGTAAAAACGAGCAGGCCTTACCGTGTTGGCAGGTTTTGTCAGGCTGGTCCATTTAGCAGAAGACATCACGATTTTGTGCTCATCTGTCGAACTTATCTCAAATTTTCCAATTGAATGAGTTTTGGAGTCCTGTAATTATTTCAAATAGTTACCAAACTCTTCATCATCGAAGTATAAGTAAAGTCTATATATATATATATATATATAATGTAATACACAAGCAAACAGCTTGGCTTTATATTGAGGCGATCGCACAATCACGATCGTTGTCAGAAAGGTCTATAATAGCGTCTAATATGTCACATCTTGTACGGATTTAACTAGCCCTAAATCGACGCGATAAATGATCTTAGTGCATATATTTCATCATCATTTCAATCTATTATCATTGTTTAAAATACTGAAAAGAGTTTAACCATCTCCTATACGGCCAATTAATGGGTCTAAAAACACGAATAATACTTTACTAAAAGTGACGTCACTGATTTTATCAAATAAAAAAATTAGAAAAAATATATTTTCACCTGTCTTGATTCTTGACCATCGTATTGTAAGACTATTCTATAAAAACATGAAACCCAAATCTGATATAATATGCAAATTTAAAAATTATGGACATAGTCTATTTACTATGTACAAATTAAGTTAGCTACTATGTTCTAATTTTTCGGTTATGTGAATTTTTCAATTGATGAGCGTTTCAAAGGTGTCAAAAGTATTTTGATTTTTGACAATAATTTAGAAAAAACACAGCTCGTCAAAATAATCTGAAGAGTAGTTGGTAAATAGCTTTAATGCTAACAAAAGCTACAAGCCTACAAACATGCATGTGTTCGACTTGTAAATATGTATGTGGTGTCAAAACGAAAGAGGACGACGATCTTGGGGTTGGCCCGCCTTGAGCGTTCTTGGAGAACCTACACAACCCGCACGTGGGAAGTCTACAAAGACTGCTCCTACAAACAGATACCGCTGTGTGGGGTTTCTAGCTGAGAAGCTCAAACTTTTTCTTTATAATGATTAAATTTATATTGTTTTGATAAATTGTTTAAAAAAACTATATAAGTAACATTTATATATAAGTAACATTTAGTACGGACAAAATTTTATTATTATGTACTTAGTAAGTAGCTAAGACAATGTAGTGTTGGTTATTACAACATGCTAGCTGAAGAAGGAATAAGGATGTGATGTTGATTTAAAGAAAAAAAGTAAAAAAAAAAAATACATTAGAATTTAATTATGTTGAACATGATAAACTGATTTGAGATGGTCGGAGTTTGGAAAGAAGAAAATAGAGGAAAGTGTGTTGGGTTCAACGTGTGTCAGAGAGATGCACGTGTTCTCTCTTCTTTTTCTAACCTAATGTGCCCCCTATACTTTTCAATTATTCATGCCTTCTTCTTCTTTTTTTGCCGTCCAATCTGCTTTTTCAAATCCAATGATAATTCTTTTGTTAGTTCTATTACGACTAGAAGTCTAAAACATTACCAATGTGACCAATGCCAAAATTGAAAGAAGAAGTATACTTTTGAGCTTTGTTTTTAACATTAACTTGTAATAAAAGCAGTCTAAGAGATGATGTTATTGGGAATGTAAACACACTTCAAATAGTTAAGACCCTTGTTCTAAAAATCGTCAGTCTAGCCGCCAAGGCGTCCGTCTGTGCGCTAGGCGAGATCATGCCGTCTCGATTTTCTCTAATCGATCCGTTAATTGTTATATCGATTTATTACCGATTAATCTCTGTCTACCCAATTAATTTTCGCCTAGCCGATTTATTTTTTAATTTTTTTTATTAAATTATTTTTTTTACAAAATTTAATAAAAATATGTCATAATTACAAAAATAGTCACTAAAAATCTATTTATTTTTAGTCGTATGTTTTTGTTTATGTTGTTTATCATTTATAATGTTAGAATAATATCATTTTTTATGAATTTGAACTTTAAAATTATTTATAATGAAATATTTATGAAATTTAAGTTATAATATATTAAAGTTATATATTTAGTTAGAATATATAAAATTAAAAACTTAAAAATAATAAAAAAACTCAAAATGTTAATCCCGATTAATCTCTAATTTTTTGGCTAGGCGCTAATCCCATCCCAAACGCCCGACTAGCGACCTAGCGAATTTTAAAACACTCAAGACTGGAATATATATAGTACTATAGTAGGCTAGTCGCAACTATATACTATAGTAGGCTAGTCGCAACTATATAATATATAAACATACTTCTTGTAACCTTAAATATCGATCGATGTAAATAGTCAATTTATTACTAATTTTCTTTTTTCACAATCTAATACTACAAACCACTTAAACTCCCACGTATATATCTTTCTCTTTTCTAGTTATCTCCCTAAATTTTTGTTTTGTTAAAAAGAATAAGAAGGGAAAAAAAAACTCTCTACCGATCATAAGTTAGTGGAAGACAACACACAAAAAATAGCAAAGACAAAAATACCTTAAATTATCAGCAATATAATTATATGGATGGCGATATATTTTTCCCATCTCTTTCGTCAATGATACTGACTTAAACTTGTACAAATCAAGTGATCAGAGTTCAGAGATAGTCTTGTTTCTCAATTATCATCAATAATAGAAACAAAAATTAATCTTTTTACTTAAAAAAAAAGATTGAGAAAATAATTTTCAGAATCTATATAAATAAATTAAACAGTAGTGGGAAAACTATGACTAGAGGGACCGCACGAGTGCATTGGCACACCTTTATAGTCTCGCTCGAGGATTCTCATTGTCGGCTCGCACATTTTCATCTACATTTGGTTTTCAACACATGTACTATTCACTATCCAAGTATTTCAAATCGGTCACATATATATACGAACAATCATATACGTTTATAATTTTCATTTTGTTTAATAATTTTAGATGTTTTCGTATTCATATGATTAACGACAACGAGCATTTGAAGTCTCAATGTATGTCTGAGTATTTATGAAAGTTTCGTATAAAATATAATATATAGATTCCAAGTCAATTGAAGATCTTTCCCGGTCAAAGGTTTACAAAAAGAGAGAGAGGCTTTATAATTAATTACTTGAACAACTAAAAACTATTAAGATTATACCTTTCAAAACTTTCATACGAGAGACACAAATCTTAAAACAATTAAGCATTTCATAATTATGCATTCACATAAAAGTTATATATTCATGTGTTTATATAACTTAAATACCAACTCTAGTTCAAATGTTACTAGAGGTAAAAATAAAAACAGCAACCCAACCAAAAAGAAACTAGAAAAATATAAAGAAGAGAAGAAAATAACACAAAAGGTAAAGATCTAAGTCAAAATACGATCCCGGTCACGGTCTGGGTCACGCCCGCAGACTAACATGGCTAGACAACGGCCAAGGATATAAAACTTGGCTCGCTGTTTCTTCACCATATGGCTACACTTCTTCTTGAACGTCTTGGACGGCTTGCACGTCCCGCTTGTGTTGCTTTCCTCTCCCATTACTTGATGATGCCAACACTACAAGGACATATTTTGTATTCTTTTTCAGAAAAATAAATGGAGAGTTTTTGTTGTGGTTTCTGGTTTAGAGATTTGTAGTAGAGATATGAGAAGATGGAGAAAAAGGGAGAGTTTAGTCAATATATGGAAGGAGCAAAGCCCATGAATTAGAAAGAGGGTCATTGGCTTTGGTACATATTAAATGATTGATATGTGACATATTTACTTGTTTTCTTGGAATACGTAACATTATACATGTAATATTATTATACATTCTAGAAGACTAGACGATAATATATTAACGTGATGTATGTTATGTGTTTTTTTTTTAAAGTTGAAGTGTAATGTGAAAGGTTGGTCTGCGTAGACCAAACCCCACATATGGTAATTCCAGTTGTCGTGGCAGCTCATTTGGTTCGTACGACATAAGCCACCGGTTTTTTAAGTTACGTATCAAAAATTGATTGGACTCTTTCCTTCATATATGACCCTATGATGAAAGTAACAGCATTCAAAAATTTTGTTCCATAATTTTCTTTTTGTTATTCAGGCCCGGCCCTTTGAGAAGATCCAAGGACAAAATTTCGTCTAACAAACATTTTTTTTTTATAACTGAATGGTTTCAAATCCCACACGTGACCACGTCTGAAACATGGTAACATGAGAAGTGAAAGTACATGAGATCGTGGTCTCCCAGTTTGTGTTAGTTCGTGTTTATGGTACCTCGAAATTGGAAAACTTATAGTGCATTCATAAAGAGGAAAAGTAGAATTCGAGTTGATAAACTATCATCAAGACAGTGTCATTTGGAGCAAAACACCAAATGGAATTTATACAACAAAGTCTGGTACAAACTAAAAGAGGAATTAAAACTTTCTGAATAAAGTTTAGGATCATCATCTTCATTACTCGAAAGAAGACAGAACATGCGAATTTGGAAGCTCAAAAAATCACCAAAAATTCACCATTTCATATGGAGAGCATCTAACAATGCTTTGGCTGTAGGTTAGTGCCTTGCATCACGTGGCATTGGAATAGACATACGATGCCAGTTGTGTAATGCGACTAGTGAATCCATTTGTCACTCTTTGTTTACTTGTCCGATGGCTAATGATGTATGGGCAGAAGCACAACTACCATTACCGCGTTCGGGATTTTCATCAACATCAATGTTTATTAACGTTCACCATTTATTAGCTTGTATGGACGATGGAAAGATTCCGCAACACATTCGCAGGGCTTTTCCATGGATTATTTGGAATATTTGGAAGGCACGCAACAAATTTGTTTTCGAGAAGGAACGACTATCCACTGAAAGTATTGTCAAACTTGTGTGGGATGAAGCAGACGAATGGCATGAGGCAAACTCAGTTAGTCACTCATTTGATCAATCTGTTGCT
>KE158934.1:17913-34661 GCA_000411055.1 Leavenworthia alabamica | reverse complement strand
CTCAAGGCCGAGATATGGGTGGTGATACGCGGTTAACCTAGGATTGTTGTAATATATAATGGGTGTATGAAAACTCACATATTGTAACAGATCCTTTGTAAATTAATAAAGATATCTGGCTTTTCCTTAAATCTCTAATAATTAGTGTAAGTTCTTAAAGAATGAATCTCAGAATCAAAACCTCAAAAGAATTACACTAAGGATCAGGCTTAAAATACACGAAGGGATGTGGGGATTCATCTCGGACTTGGGATGTCCGGGATTGGGTCCTTACAGATACCCTCAGGTTAGAATGAAGGAATGTGGTGAATGGAAGACTGCATTCAAGACAAAGCATGGACTGTACGAGTGGCTAGTATGTCATTTGGTCTCACCAATGCACCAAGCACCTTCATGAGACTCATTAACCGTGTGCTCCGAGCATACATCTGTAAGTTTATTGTTGTCTATGTTGATGACATACTGATCTACAGCTCTTATCTTGCAGAACACATAGTTCATCTTGAACAAGTCCTAGAGACCTTACGCCAAGAAGATTTGTTTGCTAACCTTAAGAAGTGTACTTTTTGCACTGATCAATTGGTCTTCCTAGGTTTTGTAGTAAGATCAAAGGTACTTAAGGTTGATGAGGAAAAGATTAAGGCCATAGGGTACTGGCCAACACCAACCTCAGTAAGGCAAGTAACGAGCTTCCATGGCCTAGCCAGCTTCTATAGGAGATTTGTGAAGGACTATAGTACCATTGCAGCACCACTGACTGCTGTAATCAAGAAGCACACAGCCTTCACTTGGGAAGCCCCTCAGGAAGAAGCCTTTAAGAGGCTTAAGGATAGAATGACACAAGCACCAGTTCCGGTACTCCCTGACTTTGATAGAATTTTTCAAAATAGAATGTGATGCCTCAGGTACAGAGATTGGAGCTGTGTTAACACAAGGAGGGAAACCAGTGGCATACTTTAGTGAGAAGCTTAGTGGAGCCTCACTAAACTATCCAACCTATGACAAGGAACTGTATGCGTGGTAAGGAGTCTTGAAACTTGGCAACACGTTATTTATTGTCAAAAGAGTTTGTCATACATACAGATCATGAGACACTCAAGAATTTAAGAGGATAAACCACACTCAAGCAGAGACATGCTAGATAGTTAGAGTTCATTGAGATCTTCTCATATGTCATAAAATACAAGAAGGGCTGTCTAGAACACAGTGGCTGGTGCCCTGTCTAGAAGACATGGACTCTTTACATCATGGATGCTAAAGTCATGGGATTTGAGCACATTAAAGGTTTATATGCTGATGATCCAGACTTTCAAGAAGCCTACCAGGATACACATCAAGCAGCAGCTGGGAACTACTACCAGCAAGGAGGCTATTTATTCAAGGATACGAGATTGTGTGTGCCACAAGGATCAATGAGGGGTTTAATGGTCAGGGAATCTCATGGAGGTGGACTCAGGGGTCATTTTGGTAGGTACAAGACCCTTGATTAGCTTACTGAACATTTCTATTGGCCACACCAAAAGATAGATGTGGAACGGTCCTGTTCTACTTGCACCACATGCCAACAAGCTAAATCCAGGTTACATCCTCATGGTTTATATATGCCTTTACCTATACCTTATAAACCTTGGGAGGATATATCAATGGATTTTGTCTTAGGACTGCCAAAGATGAACCACAAGGATTTTATTTTTGTAGTTGTTGACAGGTTTTCCAAGATGACACATTTCATTCCATGCAACAAGACTAATGATGTCACACAAACAGCTGACTTGTTCTCTAAAGAAGTTATCCATTTGCATGGTATCCCTAGGACCATTGATGTAGCCCTCGGTACCAGATTAACCGGATACCCGAGCAAGGTGGCCAACCACAACAAAGAGATTGTGGCCTCAGGAGGCTCTGATCGTGCAAGTGGCATAATATCACTTATTTCCCAGAAAAGTGATATTAAGATGATGATCAGTCGAACCAGATCCCAAGAACAACACCTTCCGAGTGACTATGGCCATGCACAACCTCTCGGTCTTGTCCAAATCCAAGCTCAACATTACTCCAGTCGTGCCATTGATACCAGACTTCAAATTCAACGTCAAATCCAACTTTAGAAGACTATGCCAAAGACAGAATCTCAAAAGCCCAACACTTTCATGCTGAAGGCCGAGAACCTCCTCTCGGTGCCGGGAAACAAGAAGAACTGCCTCTAGAACAATTTTATCAGTCTTCCTCCATCATTTCTGCTCAGTCAGATGCCTCAGGAATGAAAATACCTCGATCATATTCATCTTTGGCAACTTTGGGGCCAGATAGAACCCAACATAATACCTCCCCAAGCTTCAAGTGCAGCGCTTTCCTTAACCGGACGGGAAGACACAAATTTCAGATTAATGATCTATCTGGTTTTGGTCAGAACATCTCCAAGACTTTTTATCACGACCCAAAAATCATTTCAAGTCCAGACTACTCAACCAAGGCCACAGGCCCACCACCCATTCGACCAGACTTCTCTCCATCCTCCACTTGCCTTATTTGGCTCCTTCCGCAATTAAGTAAGGAAACTCCACCATTCCTTTTGGGTTTTCTCCATCCGACCCATCCAAGGCCACCAGGTGACTCAGTCACGTCCTCAGCTCCTAGAATATTCACCTCCAGCTCACCCAAGAAGATTCACAAAGATCCTCCTTAAATATTATTCCAACGGCTCCTCACACTTATTGTTTTCTTCCTTATTTTTGGTCAACCATATTTTTATTTAAAATCATCTATGCTTCAGTTGTATGCACGAAATTATTAATTAAAATAATTTATTTTGCTTCAAAGAAATTGTATCTTTGATCTTGTTCCGATTTGAAATTGTTTAAGTGTTGTGAGTAAATAACCCTCACTTAAGCCTTTTTGTGAGTTTGTTTCTTTTTGTGTGAATGTATAACCTCTTAAAGATCATTCTCAAAACTCTTTTGATTGTAGATTCAATCAAAACTTTCACCTTTTCATCTCTACCAACACCCACCTTCTGCATAAGCTTTACTTTGAGGCCTCGTGAGTAAGTCCATTGATGAGTGATTCTCGTGGCCTAATCAACCATAGTCTTGGATAGGGACACTAAGTTCCTAATCCACTTCTAGAGAGTGTTGTGGAGGAAGCTAGGTACTAAACTCTTTTTTCGACAACTTTTCATCTCCAAACTGATGGACAGACAGAGGTAGTAAACCCGACTCTTTTCACATTACGGAGAGCCATGGTTGGTAATAACATAAGAAACTAGTTGTCTTTCTTGTCATATGTTGAGTTCTCTTATAACCATGCTACGCATTCAAATACAAAGTTTTCACCATTTTAGATTTTTTTATGGATTTAGCCCTTGTACTCCTAGATATTATTGCTTTGCCCCATAATGTCTACTGTAGTGCAGATGCAGAATCAAAGGCTGAGTATGTCAAAGACATCCACATGAAGGTGAAGGAGAACTTGGAGAAAAAATATGCTAAATTTAAGGCAAAGGTGGACAAGACCCAGAAGGCTTTGAACCCGGTGATTGTGTCTGCCTACACATGAGGCAAGAAAGGTTTCCCAACCAGAGGAAGTCTAAGCTAGCACCTCGAGGAGATGGACCATTCAGAGTGCTAGGAAGAGTCAATGAAAATGCCTACAAGCATGAGCTCCCAGGTGATTATAATATCTCTTCCATATGATGTAGGTGATAATGTTCTGAGGTCAGAACCTTTTCAAGAGGGAGGGAATGATGTGGACCTCAACCCAATGGAACTTGAGGCACAATTTATAGGTGAAACAGTTCCAAGCATTAAGAGAAGTCCCGGAACAAGGCATTGACTCAGAAGCACCAGAGATGAGTTCAACCAAAGCATTGAAGGTCTCATCAAATTGCTGGAACATGAAGAACTCAAGAAGACCTTGCTAATGGAAGAGATACTTCAAGAAATATCTACTCAGCAAGACCAAGAAATGATGATCTTTGATATAAAGAGTTTCATAATTTGGAGAAGAACAAGAAGACACCAGTCACCTTCTTGCCAATGCTACAAGGAGAACATCATCGAACCATCTTCATGGTTAGGCCACAAGGTGAGTGTTTCAATTCAGGTTTTTAACTTAGTGTTTTTTGTTTTTTTTGCAAGATTCTTTGAGTCATTTCTATTTTTCTTAGGTCCCAATAATAATGTAATATGGTCCGAGTGGTAAGCCACTTTACCTTGGGCTTATAAGCCTTTTTATTCAAGTTAGGTCAATTGAGTCTTTTATTGTTTTGAGTCCTTAGGCTTAGGTCATTGAGTATGTAGTGTGACTTGGGCCTAGAAGCCTTACAGTTGACGAGTTAAACTTATGAAACTCGATCAACTATGTATCTTTTACCTACAATCAATAAACATAAACTTTTCTTACAAAGAAACCCTAGCCATTTGCTAGAACCCTAGTTCAACCTTCACTTGTGTGAGAAGCCTCTTGGAGATTTTTCTGTTGACTTATTAAAATCTTCACCATAAGCTTTGTGGCGTCCATCAATCCATCCTTCACTTTTAAACTATTCACATCCACTTGTTTATCTCGTTTATGAGTTACCTCCAAAGATAAGCACCATCCGACCACTTCACATCCATTACTTGGCTTAAGGATTGTGTTACCACCAACTTAAGCCTCTATCACTATCCCTAGTTCATTCCCTAGCTCCCAGGGCCTTATCATAAAGCCTTAGCCCATGTGTTGTACCAGTTTTGTTAGTACCTAAGAAAGATGGATCATGGGGGATGTGTGTTGACTGTAGGGCGATTAACAATATAACCATTAAGTATAGGCACCTTATCCCTAGATTAGATGACAATTAGATGAACTTCATGGAGCCAGGATATTATTTAAGATAGATTTAAAAAGTGATTACCATCATGTTAGAATGAAGGAAGGTGATGAACGGAAGACTGCATTCAAGACTAAGTATGGACTATATGATTGGCCAGTCATGTCATTTGGTCTCACCAATGAACCCAGCACCTTCATGAGACTCGTGAACCATGTGCTCCGAGCATACATATGTAAGTTTGTTGTTGTCTACTTTGATGACATACTGATCTACAGCTCTTGTCTTGTAGAACACATAGTTCACCTTGAACAAGTCCTAAAGAAGGTTTGTTTCCTAAGCTTAAGAGGTGTACTTTTTGCACTGATCAGTTGGTCTTTTTAGGTTTTGTAGTAAGCTCACAGGGACTAAAGGTTGATGAAGAAAAGATTAAGGCCATCAGGGACTGGCCAACACCAATCTCAGTGAGCCACTGACTGCTGTGATCAAAAAGCATATGGCCTTCACTTGGGAAGCACCTTAGGAAGAAGCTTTAAGAGGACTAAGGATAGCTTGACACACAAGCACCTGTTTTGGTATTCCCTGACATTGATAAAATGTTTGAGATTGAATGTGATGCATCAGGTACAAGAATTGGAGCTGTGTTGACACAAGGAGGAAAACTAGTAGCATACTTTAGTGAGAAGCTTAGTGGAGCTTCACTAAACTATCCAACCTATGACAAAGAACTGTATGCTCTGGTAAGGAGTCTTGAAACTTGGTAACATTATTTATTGTCAAAAGAGTTTCTCATACATACACAGATCATGAGACACTCAAAAATTTTAGAGGACAAACCATAATCAACAAAAGACATGCTAGATGGTTAGGGTTCATTGAAATCTTTCCATATGTCATCGAGTACAAGAAGGTACAGGAGAACACAGTAGCTGATGCCTTATCTAGAAGACCTAGATTCATTACCATCATGGATGCTAAAGTCATGGGATTTGAGCACATCAAATATTATATGCTGAGGATCCGGACTTTCAAGACACATACAGGGATACTCATCAAGCAACAGCTGTGAACTACTACCAGCAGGGAAGCTATTTATTCAAGGAAAAAAGGTTGTGTGTGCCACAAGGATCAATGAGAGATTTGCTTGTCCGAGAAGTACACGGAGGTGGCCTCATGGGTCACTTTGGTAGGTATAAGACCCTAGTTGTGCTGAATAACATTTCTATTAGCCACACCAAAAGAGATATATGGAACGGTTCTGTGCCACTTGTACAACATGCTTGCAAGCCAAATCCAGGTTACTTCTTTATGGTTTATATATGCCTTTACTTATACCTAACAAACTTTGGGAGGACATATCAATGGACTTTGTCTTAGTACTGCCAAAGATGAGCCACAAGGATTCTATTTTTGTAGTTGTTGACAGGTTTTCAAAAATGGCACACTTCACTCCATGCAACAAAACCAATGATGCTACACACACAGCTGATTTGTTTTTCAAGGAAGTGGTCTGTTGGCATGGTATTCCCATAATCATAGTCTCGGATAGGGATACTTAGTTTCTAAGCCATTTTTGGAGAGTGCTTTTGAAAAAGCAAGGCACCAAAATTCTTTTCTCCACCACTTGCCATCACCAAACTGATGGGCAGACTGATGTAGTAAATTAGACTCTCTCCACATTATTGAGAGCCACAGTTGGTAAGAACATAAAGAATTGGTTATCTTGTTTTCCATATGTTGAATTTTCTAATAATCAAGCTATGCATTCTAATATCCAATTTTCACCTTTTGAAATTATCTATGGTTTTAATCCATATACACCAGTAGATATTTTTTTCTTGCCCCAGAATGTTTACTCTAGTGCAGACGCATAGTCAAAGGCTGAGTATGTCATAGACATCCACAGGAAGGTGAAAGAGGATTTGGAAAAGAAATATGCTATGGTCAAGGCAAGAGTAGAAAAGACCCAGAAGGCTGACACCTTTTGAACCTAGGGACTAGGTCTGGTTACACATGAGACAAGAGAGGTTCCCAAACCAGAGGAAGTCTAAGCTTTCACCAATAGGAGATGGACCATTCCGAGTACTAGAGAAAGTCAATGACAATGAATACAAGCTGGAGCTTCCTGAAGAGTACAACATCTCTCCCACATTCAATGTTACTGACTTGCTTCCTTATGATGTAGGTGATAATGGTCTGAGGTCATAACCTTTTCAAGAGGGAGGGAATGATGAGGACATTAACACAATGGAACCAGAGGCACAACCTGAAGCTGTACCAGTTCCAAGCATCAGGAGAAGTCCCAAAACAAGGCATGGCCTCAGAATTGCTAGATATGAATTCAACTAAAGCATTGAAGGTCTCATAAAGTTGCTGGAACATGAAAACCTCAAGAAGATCTTGCTAATGGAAGGGATACTTCAAGAAACACCTACTGAGCAAGACCAAGACAATGATGATCTTGGATACAAAGATTTTCATAATTTGGAGAAGAACAAAAAGTCACCAGTCACCTTATTGCCGATGCTTCAAAGAGAACATAATGGAACCATCTTCATGGTTAGGCCACAAGGTGAGTATTTCAATTCTGGCTTCTGACTTAGTGTTTTATGTTTGTTTGCAGGAGTCATTGAGTCTTTTTATTTTTCTTAGGTCCCAGCAATAATGTATTAAAAGATCCAAGTGGTATGCCACTTAACCTTGGGCTTTTTAGCCTTTTATCTTAAGTTAGGTTATTTAAGACTTTTTGTTCTTTTGAGTCATTAGCCTTAGGTTATTGAGTTTGTAATGAGTCTTACGCCTAAAAGCTCCACAATTGACGAGTAAAACTTATAACACTTGATTCAACTATGTATCTTTTACAACATATCAATAAAGACAAACTTTTATTTCAAATAAACCCTAGCCACTTAAGGTCTATAACCCTAGTTCAATCTTCATCTATGTGAGAAGCCTTTTGAAGCTTGTTCTTGACTTATCAAAGCCTCTCCCATAAGTTTTGTGGCGTCATTCACCCCGTACCTTCAATACAGTCCATTCCCATCCACTTACTTGTCTTGTTCGTGAGTTACCTCCAAGGCCAAGTACCATCCGACCACCATCACTTCATTCTTTGGGTTTAGGGATTGAGAGTTACCTCCAACATTTGCCTCCATCACTATCCTTGCACTTGTTTCAGTTTCCAGGGCCTTATCAGTGTTCCTATGGTCAGAAGTGGTTTTGTTCTGAGTAAGCTCATGGTTTACGAACTTTGTTTTAAAACAATATTTACTTCACACAAATCCAATAAAAATGTAATTTTAACCTCTTCAAAAACTCATAAATACAAATCTATTTATATAACTTCAAGTTATACTAACTTTTATCGATTTAAAATTCTGAATGAAAACAAACCGTCAACATCTGTTAATTCAAAAATATACAAAACTCATTTGTTTTTCTAAATTAAAGATTTATCTAAGATACTGAAACATAAATTATAGCCAGATTTACTAAAAATACATTGTTGTCATCTCTAAAAATAAACCACCACACATCTTTTATCTCTCCTATCTATCGTTTCTTTAGTATCACGAGGTGACTTAGATTGGAGTCGAACCAACAATTATTGAGAAACATGATGGCGCGTGCGTGTGGACTCAAGAAAATACGATAAACGTATATAAAAGTTACAAAAAGACAAGACTCATGAGGTCTGGGCATTCGGATTCGGTTCGGATTTTTCGGTTTTCGGATATCCAAAATAAAACATATCAAAATCCGAACAGAATCCGATTTAATTCAGTTCGGTTTCAGTTCGGATTTTTTGGATTCGGATTCGGTTTTTGTAAAAAAAATGATCCGAAATCAAAATCAAATCCAAAAAAACAATTCGAAATCCAAAAATTCAAAAAAAAATCCGAAAATCAAAGAAAATATCCAAAAAACCGAATCTGAAATCTGAAAAAATCCGAGAAAAATCCGAAAAACCGAAAAAATATCAGAAAAAATCTAAAACTCAAAAGCAAAAAAAAAACAAAATCCCTTAAAACCAAACCGAAAAATAAAAACATTAAAAAATCCTTGTATAATTCGGTTTATTTCGGATAAACAGAAAAACCGAAATCCGAATCCGAAACCGAAAAATATTTAATCCATTAACCGATCGGTTTTAACATTTAAATCTGTTCGGTTTCGTTTCGGATTTTTTGGATCGGTTTTTAGATTTCGAATTCGGTTTCGGATTTATGCCCATCCCTAGATGTGATGATCGAAAATATCAATAGACGGCAAATAAAAAATATGGATAAAAATTTAGTGATCGATAAAATCGAATAGATGGCTCGAAAGTTGTGGTTTTGGGTATGACACTTTAATTACTTTATTCCTTAGACATAACGACAACAAATTTTAAGAATAGAGAGTTTATGAGTGTCAATCCTTCACTTCTTGGTCTATACCTTTAGATAACGTGGAGAACATACGATTCTATATACAATAAGAAAGCTATTTAATAAGTTAAAACATATAACATAGAAAAAATCATAACATGATATATCATAAAATATATAAAAATAATGTTGACTAAACAATATATTAATCCATAAAAACAATTTCGTATGAAAGCCCTAGTTTTATAAATATTTTAAATAATCAACAGTCAGTATTAACTATTAAGAGGGTCGCACGTAATCTCTCCGCCGGCTTCCAGTTAAAAACAAAAAGCTGCCATAAGTTGCAAGTTATAACTTATTCAGTATAATTTTTAGATTCCTTATGGAACTGAAAGAGTTTTATCAACCTGTTAACCATATATCTTGATAAAACTCGAATAAACCCATTATCTTTTAACTACTTAAACAATTACATAACATAACTGTTTAACGTACTATATGCAAAGATCTTATTTTTGTTTTGAAAACGTTATTCTATTCCGATTTCGTTACACATTTCTTGTTTATGAAGGAAAACTCTAGACCAAAGAAAACAGTGGAATGTGAAAGTTAGAACTGGATCTGGATTGGTACGAATAAAGACTCAAACTTAATTATCTAAATTTATCTACCATCTTTAGATAATTCCAAAAATAAATAAAATTTGATACTTCTAAAAACTACAACACCAGAAATACATAAATATATCAAAACAACATGGAAAGAACAGCTAAGCAGAGAGAGAAATAAAAAACGAAAAGAAGTTATAATTATCTTATAACGTATCTGTCGTTAAATCTGTTGAATCGTTCTTACAAGAGACAATCGTTACAAAAGTCAACTTGTTACCCACGAAACCGTGGGGCCCATCGTGACCAGGTATATCTTACATGATAGCATCTCTTCCCTCAGCTTCTTTTATTGATTTACTTTTTTTGTAATTAAAATGTTTCAAATGAAAAATTTGTCTGAAAATTTCAGGTGAAGATGGGAAAGAACTGGTTAACTTGTGTTTCGGTGTCTTGTTTATCTCCAGGAAAAGACAAAAAGAATCAAGTTGGTTTTTCGCATCTTATCTGATATTATCGATTATGCTATGTAACCTAATCATGATTACTAATTCTTGATTCTGGTTTTGGTTTTGCCTTGTTTGTCAAGAAACAGGAGAAACATAAGAGGAAATGGTCATTTGGGAGACAAAAAAGTAGAGAATATTTTGAATTTCCTGTGGAGGAGACTCCACCGATTGATCCTTTATCTTCTTCTGTTTTTCAACCATCTCCTCCCCCTCCTCCTTTGCCGGAATTTGCTCCTCAACCATTCTTGCCACCACCTTCTCCTCCTCCTCTTCCTCCTCCGAAATCTGCCAACTATACAAGCTATGGTGAGTCCAACGAAGCAAAGACTAGACAAGCTCTGGCTCTTGCATCAGCTGTTGCGGCCGAAGCAGCTGTAGTGGCTGCGCATGCTGCTGCTGAGGTTGTTCGTCTCACAACTGCACCAACACATCAAGTTGTTGAATCAAAAGAGGAAACTGCCGCAACCAAGATCCAAAATGCATATAGATCTTATAAGGTATACAAGTCATTAATCTCTCTTATTATGAAGGACGACGTAATCTAAACTTTTAGGGTATCATAGGCTAGGCGAGCTTTACGTGAACTGCGAGGAATGGCTAGACTCAAAACGTTGCTACAAGGAAAATACGTCAAAAGACAAATGAACGCGATGCTTAGCTCAATGCAAACTCTTACACGTTTACAAATACAGATACAAGAAAGGAGGAATCGATTATCAGAAGAGAACAAAGTTCGTCATAAGCTTCTTCAACAAAAGGGTCACCAAAAAGAACATCAAAATCAAAATTTGGTAATAAATAATCTTCATTTCTTTTACCCTATGGTGTTAGTCAAAATACTCAAATGGATCAAGTCTTGGTGTAGGTTATAGCTGGAGATTTTGATTATAGTAATAAATCAAAGGCTCAAATCGAGGCGAAGTCAGTGAATCGAAAAGAAGCTTCTGTAAGACGAGAGAGGGCTTTGGCTTATGCTTATAGTCATCAGGTATTATATAAATTAATTAATAACAATATTTTGTGTCTTTATTCATATTCATAAAGATTTATATTGGGTGATATAACAGCAAACGTGGAGAAACTCTTCAAAACTTCCACACCAGACTCTAATGGAGCCAAAAACAACAGACTGGGGTTGGAGTTGGCTTGAGCGATGGATGGCTTCTCGTCCGTGGGATCCTCAATCTAACGATCTTGATCATGTCTCCTTCAAAAGCTCTCTTAAACGAGAAAACTCCATTAAGACTTCTCCTGCAAGATCTAAGAAAACACTAAGGTCAGTAAGCCAAGACTCTATCCAATGGCCTTTGAATAATGATTCAAAGGGTAAAAAGATCGAGGTTACTAATCCAAGACATACCGTTGGTGGTGGATCATCTTCAAACGTTAAAGATGAGGAGAGTGTTGGTAGCTCATCATCACACAGAAGTTCCCTGGATAACACGCAAACTGTAAAATCCAAATTTAATGTGGCAACAACAAGCAACGTGAGTAATGTGAAATCCAAAGCTAGTGTGGGAACAAAAAGAAACGTAGATAACAACACGCAACCTCTGAAATCCACGACTAGGGTTGCAACTAATGGAAACTTGATCAACACGCAAGCCAATGTTAACGTGGGAACAACAAGCATGCAAAAGAAGAAGGTTGTGTCTGATAAGAAGATACTTCCTCAGGCGGTTTTGCCAAAGAAGAGGCTTTCATCTTCTACATCTCTTGGGACAACGAAGAAGTTGTCGGATACGGACAAAGTAACAAGTGTTGTGAATGGAGATAAAAAGAGAAGAAATGGTGGTAGCTTTTAACGTAAAAGTTATAGCCTTTTCTACACTAACAGGTTGCTTTGGTGGTGATTTGATAGATTTAGTATCTCGAATTCGAGATTGTTTTTCTATAAAAAATGTTAAAAAAAAAACAAAGAGTGTATTTTGGTTGTTTTATTTGGGTGAGTGAGTATAAACTATAAGTAACGGTTTCTCTCTGTTTCAGTTTGATTTTTATCTGATGGATTATTTTATTTTATTTGAATTTTATTTCGAGTTGATGTTTGAGTATAGTCGTTATATTTCTTTCAAAATGAAAAATTCTAAGACTTCATAATGATGGTTATCTTTGAATTTTGATATGTCATTGGCATGTCTTTCGCTTAATTAAATTGTATATAGTTAAAATAAAAACATGGATTAATTAATATATGTTCAACAATAGTAACTAAACTGAAAACTCAAATATATTAATATTTTATTAAAAAAGCTTATATAATTGAATTATAGTCACCATAACATGGGGCTTACATGAAATACTCTAACTCAGTTCTCTAGATTTTAAACCGTTAAAATTTTAAAAAATTTCAATTAACCGATAATGTCATATTTATTGGCTTTTAATTTTAGATTTATACTTTTAACTCAAATAATTTAAATAACTCCAATTTAAATTAATTAAAAACTCTCAATACTCAAATAAAATTGTTATCTCAACATAATTATATCTCAATAAACTCAATGATTCTCAAAGTTTTCAATTCACTTAAACTCGTCTAAATTCTCAAATAAAGACTCGATAACTCAAACTGGACACTGATATATCATCTCCTGCAGCTGCAATCCTACAAGCTCGAACTCATTTATTCTCCCATTAACCTGCGCACACGAAGAGGCGTAATCAATATTTGATAAAAATACTGAATGGACAATCCTCCCATCTACTAGATTTTCGTAGACAAAGATTAATTAGTTACCCAATTAAAATTAACCATATGCTTTCTCAATTTTATTACTCAATTTCACAATTCCTCTGATAATCGTTTTTTACATATTATGCCCGGTTATAGCATTTTTCTCAATTACCGAATTTTGTTCTTATTACTTCCAATTTATATCTAGTCAGACGGTTTATAACTTGTTATGCTGACTGACTAAAACTCATTCTCAAATTAATCAATTACTCAATTTCTGATTAATTACTCATTTTTCGTTTTACTCCATTTTCTCAATTTAAACCGATCCTGATTTAATACAATTCTTAAACAGCACAAAAAGACTCAAACTTGATCACAAAAAACATCTTAGTCAATACTAATCAAGTAATCTACTAAAACTCGTTAAAACAAAGTCATGCACGCACTTTAGTTCAGAGATGTGTGAAAAATGACCAAAATGCCTCTGGTCTGAAAAATGACCAAAATACCTCTGAGCTGAAAAATTACCAAAATAACCCTAAAATAATTTTCAGTACACTTAGTAATTTTTAATAAAAATATAACTCAAATAAATTTCAAAAACTCTTCCGAAATCCTAAAACTAACTTTTTCGAAAATCTGGAAATTCCTAGAAATAGCCTTAAATTAAATAACTTAAGTGACAAGTCACCCAATAATTTGGAAGACAAGTAACCAGAAAGTTTGACACCAGTTACCTCAGTGGCGGCTCAAGGCGATGTGTGACAGTCTGACGGCAGCACGTGATGGTCCGACGGCGGTGCGTCTAGATTCTTGCGACGGCGCATGACGTTTCCGGCGGTAGAAAAACATTTAGCAGATCTAAGTCCTGTTATCAGACAATACTGATTCGACCAACTATTCAATTAAAACTACCAGATTTATAAACAACAGAGGCCTTACCAACCGATTCCTACCACCGGTTGTTCAACGGCAGTGGCGTGGCGGTCGGCAGCGGTTCTAGGCTCTAGGCGGTTCTACGGTTTGTAAATTATTCAACAACCAACTACATCATCTCAGCAATTTAAATCAAGAAGTTCTACCTTGATTTGATGAGAACAACCGAGATAAGACAGAATCCGACGACGATCAACGGTGGCACCGAAAATGAGGCAGCGGTGCGATCTCCGGCGACAGTGACGGTGCCGGCGTTGGATTAGGTTTAGGTGCTGCTCTAATTTTCTTTTTCTCCTTCAAAAGTGATTAGGTTAAATCACTTAAATAATTCTCTTGGGAGTTTAGGCCCAAAACCTCCTTTTAATCACTTAAAATCTTCTAGAGCTTTTAAGCCCAAATCCTTCCTAATCACTTAATAATTATTTTGGGCTTTTTGGCCTAAATATTTTTCAATCACATGATCCATCTCCTTAAAAGAAACATGCTTTATAAAGTTTGGCCCAAGTTCAATAACCTCGCTCCACTGGAATACAACTCTACCTCCACACAACTCGATATACTTGAAACAACAAAACATCAAAAATATAATTCTCGTCTAAAACTCGGTTTTGGTCAGTTCACATAATATGGTTTGGTTTATTCGGTTTAATATCACAATTAACCGATCTGGCCATGATCAATCAACCATTTCATTAAACTAAACTAGACAAACCATAGCACTAAACTGGTTTCATGATCCTAAATCGGATCACGAATCTTACAACTCCCCCCACTAGAAATAGATTTGTCTTCGAATCTATCGTCTACCCATAATCGTAACCTCATAAGAATGAGATCCATATTTCATTAGTCTCATAAAAATGAGATACTCAAAACTCAATAACAAACTCAATACTCAAAGGTTGCATCAAGTTTAACTCAGATTACTTGTTATATAGTGGATTAACTTAAACTCGAAGTACTCAATATCTCAATAACTCAAAAGATCCAATACATAATAAGTCTCAACCTCAAATAAAAGTGCAACACTCAAAATAACTCAAAACTCAAGACTGGAATGACTATCTCAGTCCTCAATAATGATTGGCTCCTCTTGCAGCTTGCCAAAACACTTGGAATACTTGCGTTTCAGCTTTGACTCTGGTTCTTAAGTCTCATCATACTCCCTATTACAGTCCCAACAAACATTCACTCCGACACTTTCTTCCTAAGAAGAACTCGAACTCTGTGATCCAAAATCTCAATAGGCCACGTCTCAATTAACATACGAGGTCAAAGATCAGTAGGAACCACTGTGACAACTCTATCATTGTTGTGTAAACACTTTACCATATGCACATGGAACACCTTATGGAAAACTCTCATAATATCAGGCAACTCAAACCTATAAGCAACTGGTTCAACCACCTCCAAAATATTGAGAGGTCCCATGTACCTCTGACTCAACTAGTTTTCAGAAATTGACCTGTTCGGTCCTCTAACATAGCTATCTTCAGATAGACATATCACCAACCTCATACTCACAACCCTTCCTACGCTTGTCAACATAACTCTTCTGTCTATCCTGAGCTTCCTTCATGTTTATCTTAACAATCCGGATTTTCTCAGTATTCTCTTGGACAAAATCCTCACCTAATTGGCTCCTCTCTCCCACTTGAGTTCAACATAGCAGGGTCCTGCAAGGTCTTCCATACAATACCTACAATGGCGCCATGCAAATACTATATTTGTAGCTGTTATTGTAGGCAAACTCAACCAAACTCAGATGGTGTACCCAATATGTACCCCATTCAAGAACACACATCCTCAGAAGGTCTTATAATGTCGGGATGGTCCTCTCTGACTAACCATCAGTCTTTGAATGATACACAGCACTCATATGCACCTTAGTACTCAACTCTCCTGTAAGGCTCTCTAGAACTGAGATGCAAATCTCAGATCCCGATCCGACATAATACTCAATGGTACTCCATATAATCTCACAACTTCCACCATAAACTTTTGAGAAAATACTTCTGAACCGTCGGTCTTAATAGCCAAGAAGTGAGCTGACTAGGTTAATCAGTCAACAATGACCCAAATGACATCCTTGTCCTACTAAAGTGATAAAGCACCCAAAAAATACATAATTATCATCTCCCATTTCTACTGAGGTATGGGGATACTCTGCAGCAAACCACTAGGCACCTGATGCTCAACTTTAACCAGCTGTCACATATCAACTCTGCCACCCACTTGTCAAAATATTTTTTGATCCCTACCTATTGATAATACCGTTTGAGGTCAGGGTACATTTTGGTAACTCCTGGATGAATACAAAAAAAATACTGATGTGCTTTCCATAGAATGTCCTGATCAACACTTCATCCTTCGGTACACCACTCTGCCATTGAGCATAATAGTTCCATTGTTGGAAACTACAAAATTGGACTTCTAAGAACTCGAACCTTTGAGCAACTCCTCATCCAGTTGACGTACCACTCAGACTTTACTCATCTGCGGTTCTGTCTCTTCAGAGACTGCTCACAAACTCAAAGCACTCACCATGCCAACCAAAGCCTCGGTGTCTCTCTTAATATCGGTGACAATCTGCTTCCTTCTCAAATCATCAGCTACACCTATTTCTTTACCATGATGGTAAGCTATCTCCAAAACATAGTATGCCATCAACACCATCTCTTATACGATCTCAAATTCCAGATTCATCCCTATTCAAACTTGGCACACGAACTCTTGCTAGTATCTCTAGTAACTGTCATCGACTCATCCCCTTCCTAGGTGAGACCAATTTCTCGACCTCTGGATAACGTAATCCCAGGGTTAAACTACTAA
>KE158934.1:0-17482 GCA_000411055.1 Leavenworthia alabamica | reverse complement strand
TGGCTAAATTTAGCCACACAAAAAATCGTGACTTTTCCGTGGCTATATAAAACTTTTTGGAGAGAAATTTCCCTCCAAAAATAAATTGAGTTAGCCACGGAAATTTTCTTGGCTAATTGTAGCCACGAAATAAATTCATGGTTTTTTCGTGGCTAATTTTAGCTATGAAATAAAATTCATAGCTTTTTCGTGTCTAAATTTAGCCACGAAAAATTTCGTTGCTAATCCATGGCTTTTTTTTTTGTAAAAAGACACGAAATTAGAAAATAGTTCGTGGCTATTTGAAATTTTTTTACTAGTGTTAATTGTGACATTGAACCGAATAAACTAAACTATATCATGTAAAGCAACAAAAAATAGAGTTTCTTATGAGAATTATTTCCAGAGTTCTTTGGTATCGAGTATAATGAATTGAGCGGAGTTAGAGATGTGGTGTTGTGGAGCTGAGATTATTGGACTTGGGTAAAACCCTATAAGCATGTCCCCTTTGATGAGATGGATCAGGAATTAATAGGGAATTGAGCCTAAAAACCTAAAAGAGTATTAAGTGATGAAATGAGTTGGGCTTAAAAATCCCAAAATATTTATTAAGTGATTAAGGAGTTTTGGGCCTAAAAGTCCAAGGATTTGTTTAAATGATTAAACCTAATCGCTTAAACTATTAGATGAGTTTTGGGCCTAAAAGACATGAGAATCGTTTAAGTGATTAGGGTTAATCACTTAAACCATTCATCACAAAATACATAAAAAATCACACAGAGATAGAGAAGCCCTAGATCGCAGCCACCGACCACCGCCAACCGCTGCCTCAATTTGCGTGCCATCACCGTTGATTTCTGCCGATTTGCCTAGTCCACCTATTTCTTCATCTAATCAAGGTAAGGATATCTTGATGAGTCAAATTTATGTAATATTTTATGATTGATTTTGAATTGTTGAGTCTTGTGTAGAAACACATTAAAAACCACCGATCGCCGTCGTTAAGAGTGGAGAATCGCAGGTGACATCCTAAATCGGTAAATCACCGGTTTTTAATGAGATTTGCCTCTGTTTTGATAGATCTGAGATTCAAATAGTTATATCTATGATGTGGTGTGATTTTTGGATCAGATCTGTTGTGTTTTTGGTCACCGAAACCGCCGGATGTCACCACGTGCCGTCATAAGCCCCCGTCAAGGTATTTTGGCGTCAGATCTTCAGGTGACTAGTCATAACTTGGATGACTTGTCACTGAAGTTGTTTAATTTTTAGGATTTATTCGGAATTTTTAGATTTTCGGAAAATTAATTTTTGGGATCCCAGAAGAGTTTTCTGGATTCATTTGAGTTAAGTTTATTAGAAAATTACTTAGTGTTGCCTAAAATAAATGTTAGGGGCATTTTGTAATTTTCCGTACCAGGGCTATTTTGGTCATTTTGCAGAACAGGGGCATTTTGTTCATTTCACACACACTTTGAGACTAAGGTGCGTGCATGACTGTGGTTCTACGAGTTTTGATTATTTGCTTGATTATTGTTGACTATGTTGTTTGTGTGGTTGAGTCTGAGTCTTTGCATGATTGTTTGAGAATTGAGTTAAACCGGAATCAGTTTAAGTTGAGAAAAATTGAGTAAAACGAGAATGGAGTAATTAATCATATATCGCAAAAATATAAATAATTAAGATTGAGTTCTAGTCAGCGGGCGTAACGAGTTAAAAACTATCTGACCAGATGTAAAACCGTACGTAACAAGCAAACCGATATTGAAGTAAAGTATGACACTTAGACGTAACTAGTAAAAACCAATTATTACATGAATTGATAATTAAAAATGAGTAATGAGAATTGGGAAAATTTGAGAAAACATATGGTTAATAATAATTGAGTAACTAATTGATTCTCGTCTACGAAAACCTAGTAGACGGGAGGATTTTCCACTCAGTAATTATCAAATACTGAATGCGCCATTTCGTGTGCGCACGAAAATATAAAGAGAAATAATGATGTTGGAGCTCGTGGGATTGTAGCTGCGAGGAGTGACATACCAGCTTCTGTTGAGTCTTTCATTTTTGTTGAATTTTATTGAGAACTTAGATGTATCTAAATAACATTGAATCGAGAAGTATTTGAGTTTTATTTGAGAATTGGAGTTTATAATTATTTGGTTTAATAATTATATTTGAGTTAATTAATTTGATTAAAGTGAAAATCTGGTATTTAAGAACCGATAAGTATGGGATTATCGGTTAGTTGAGAAACATTTTTAAAATTAGCGGTTTAGAGTCTAAAAAACCGGGTTGAGATGTTTCATAAGGATCCTCCCTTCACATGTTTCGTCGAGTTGAATGTTGTTGTGGTGATGTTTTTAATCCTCTGATTATCCAATGTTTTGAACTGATGCATGATTGTCTAATGGACGACAGAATTGATCGATGTTGATGTGTTTTTGGTTGACTGCTCCGTTTAAAGCCGTGGATCTCTCGATCAACCAAGCAGCTATCGAGTGCTAGTCGACAGCTTCAATCACGGTAAGGACTCTCGACATCTCGTGTACATGTTGTCTATGAATTATTGTTGTTGTTTAACATTTACGTGTTATTGTTGGTCCGTGTGTGTCGGCAGATCTAAAACACCATCCCTCCATTATTGTCGGGTACCATCAATCGTAAGCAATCCGTGTGTAAGGTATGTATGTACATTAATGGTACGTAAAATCACTTACCATGGTATGACTGGTTAATGACCTGTTCGGTGTTATTATGATAGGTTAAGGACAGTCACCTAGCTGCCGTAGAGCCGCCGTCGAGCCACCATACCACATTTAACTTTTGAAGGTAAACTACTATGTGCCCTATTTTCCCCATGAAATAGCTGACTTGTTCACCAATTATGTATTTTTAAGTAGTTTCCCGATAATTACCAGATTTTTAAAAAATTAATTTTTTTGGGATCCCGCAAGAGTTTCTGAGATTCATTTGATTTTATTTTTTGAAAAAAATTACTAAGTGAGCCTAAAATGATTTTAAGGACATTTTGGTAATTTTTTGGACCAGGGGCATTTTGATTATTTCATACATCCTAGAGACTAAGGTGCGTGTATCACTGTGGTTTGAGGAGTTTTAAGTGATTACTTGATTAGTATTGACTAGGATGTTTTGCGTGATTGAGTTTAAATTTTTTGCTGTTTGAGAATTGAGTTAAACCGAAATTTGTTTAAATTGAGAAAAAAAAATAAGAAATAGAGTAATTAACCATACTTTGAGTAATTCGAGTAATTTGTGATTGAATCTACTCAGCGGGCGTAATGAGTTAAAAAATCGTCTGACTAGATATAAACCGGGTGTAACGAGTAAAAACTAGTACTTGACTAAAATATGATAATCGTGTGTACGAGTAAAACCGATTATCCCATGAACTGAGAATTGAGAATTGAGAAAATTGGAGTAATGAGATTCGAGAAAAATTGAGAAAAAATATATGATTAATTTTATTGAGTAATTAGTTAACCTTGTTAACAAAATCTAGTAGACGGGAGGATTGCCCACTCAATATTTATCAAATACTGATTGCGCTGCTTTGTGTGCCCAGGTAAAAAGAAGAAATGATTTTGAAACTCATCGGATTGCAGTTGCGAGGGATGGCATACAAGTGTTCGTTTTGAGGTTTGAGTCTGTGTCTTTTATTTGAGAACTTAGATGTGTCTAAGTAATAATTGATACTGAAAATGATTTTTGAGTTATTGAGATAGTTGAGTTATAATTATTTGGACTTAATAATTATATTTTTTTAAGTAATTGAGAAATGGAGTTTATTAAATAATGAGTTATATGAATTCCGATAATGTGGACCGGTAAGTAGATTATCATTTAATTGATTTTTTTAAAATTCGCATTTTTGAATCTAGAGAACCGGGTTGGATTGTTTTAATTTGGTATAAGAGCAGAATTGTTTCTAGGACACTCTGAAATTGTGTTGTGTTTTGAGTTGAGTTGGTATGATATCCTCCAGCCAAACGATTCTACGGTAAGTCTTATTTTGAGTTTGATTTGAGTTTGAGTTTAATTTGAGTTTTATCTTGATTTCCAGATGGTTAATTTTGGAAATTCTGATGCTGTTGTCCGTGGACATAGTCGCAGATGTGGTTGTGATAGACGAGGTTTTTATGGTAGGGCTGGCAGAGCCGTTGCTGAGTCGTAACAGAGTATTACTGTGGGACAAGTGAGTATGAATGCTGCTGAGCATGCGGCTCAAGCTTAGCAGGCTTATATGGGTGCAAGGCACCAGTTCCTTGAGTATTTCCAGGGAGAGAGCAGCCTCTGTGGCCTGCCGCTATGTTGGGTTTGCTGATGACATTGTTGTAGTGGACTGCAGCAATAGTTCCAGCTCCAGTTCCAGGACTAATCCCAGTTGTTCAGGAGCAGATTGGGGTACCAGTGGTAGTTTCTGGAGTGGTGCCAGCAAGGCCTACGTATTTGAGTGTGTTGGACCACCTGCACCGATTTGGAGTCAAGTCTTTTGCTGGCAGTGCTAAGTCAGAGGAAGCTGAGGAGTGGATTGACCGGTTGGAGAAGAGTATCCAGTTAGTGTGATTTCCCGAGAGATACAAGCTGGATTTGATTACTCATTACTTGTAGGGTAATGCTCATTCATTGTGGAAGGGCATGGTTGCAAGACGGGTCGGTGTGAGTTGGTTTGGGGAAACTTCCCTTCTGAGTTCAGACGCAAGTACATTCCGTGTGAGGCTTTGGACCTTTTAGAGTGTGATTTTCTGGATCTGACTCAAGGAAACCGCAATATTCGAGAGTATGAGATGGAGTTCAACCGGCTTAAACGGTTTGATGGTAGAGATTTGGATGATGAGGAGGTGCAGATTTGTCGTTTCCAGAGGGGCATGCGTCTTAAGATCAGGAACAGATGCAATATGCAGACTTATACTATCGTTGCTGATTTGGTTGAACGAGCATCTATTGATGAGGAGGGCTTGAGGTTAGAGGCGCAGTCGTGCCTAGTGGTTTCAGAGGTTCAGGGGAGATCTTCGAGTTCTGGCTCTGGTAAAGGAGGCAAGTCCTTTCAGCAGCTGCAGGGTGAGAAGAGGAAGTGGACCAATGAGTCCAAAAGTTATGGGTCAGGATCTGCATATGACATGAGATGCGTACAGTGTGGAGCAGCGGGTCATCGAGCTGCAGAGTGTCCCAAGAGGGACCAGACTTCTTTCTTCTGTGAGGAGCTGGGACATATCAAGAACAATTGTTCTAAGCTAGCACAGCCATTGGCAAGAGTTGAGGCACCACAAAATCAGATTGCTACAGCACCGAGGGTTTACGCCATTGGTGCAGAGTGTGGAGAGGCAAGCAGCAGCAAACCGATTACTAGTTAGTTTTTATAATTATGTTCTTGTTTGATTCTTAATTGTTTAGACTTTCTGGAATTGGTTGTTGTTGGTTGCTTAGCTAGTCTCAATTGCAAGAGCTTTAGTTGTAGGTGGTACTGAATCTCATATCTTGTTTGACTCTTGAGCTACGCAATGTTTCGCCACACCGAGTTGGGTACCAGAGTGCAGAATTCAAAATTTATCAGACAGTCATTCCGGCTTAGCACGGGTTTCAGGAGGACGTTTTCTAAGGACCCATAGGTGTGCTGAGAGTGTGGATGTATTGATCGTTAGAGAGTTCATGCCTAATGATCTGATTGTATGTCCCGTGGAGTTGTTTGACATTATCTTGGGGATGAGTTGATTGAGTGAGTATCGAACCCATTTCGATTGCGACCGACTACTGGTTGTCTTGTGATTTCGGCCGTGAAGGCGTAACACATGATTGAGGCGGGCTGTGAGGCTTACTTAGCCACTATAGCCATGCCGGCAGAGGTTGCCAAGCCGCCGTACATGACATTGGGGTGGTCTGCAATTTTGATGATGTCTTTTAACCTTTGAGTGGGTTATTACCTTCGAGATCAGATCCGTTCACTATTTAGTTGAAGCTGGGGACATCTTCTCTGTCTAAGACACCATACCGGATGGCATCGGCTGAGATGGAAGAGCAGAAGAAGCAACTTAAAGAGTTTTTAGATAATGGTTTTATCAGACAGAGCAGTTCACTTTGGGGAGCACCATTCCTTTTTGTCAAGAAGAAGGATGATAGCTTCAGGTTGTGCATTGATAACCGAGGTCTGAACCGGATTACTGTCAAGAACAAGTACCAGTTACAGAAGATTGATGAGTTTCTGGATCAGTTCAGGGGTGCTACATAGTTTTCCAAGATTGATTTGGCTTCAGGTGACCACCAGATACCTATTGATGAGCTAGATGTGAGGAAGACGGCCTTCTAGACTGGTTACAGGCATTATGAGTTTGTGGTCATGCCCTTTGGTTTGACCAACGCACCAGCGGGTTTTAGGAGGTTGATGAATGGGGTGTTTCAGGAGTACTTGAATAAGTTCGTGATTATTTTCACTGATGATATCCTAATTTACTCCAAGAGAGAGCACTGTGATCATTTGAGGAAGATTTTGGAGAAGCTACGTGAGCAGCAGCTGTTTGCTATGTTGAATAAGTGCAGCTTCTGGCAGATAGAGATGGGTTTTATGGGTCATTTTGTTTCCGAGGATGGAGTTTCTGTGGATCCAGAAAAGATCCATTCCATTGATCAGTGGCATAGACCATAGAGTGCCACATAGTTCTGTAGCTTTCTGGGATTAGCTAGTTATTACAGGAGGTTTCTTAAGAGTTTTCCCAGCATGGTGCATGCATTAACCAAGCTTACCGGTAAAGATGTACCTTTTGTGTGATCATAGAAGTGTGAAGATAACTTTACCAAGCTCAAAGAGATTGAAACACCCCAACCCATTTCGTTAGACTAAAAACCACTAATTTTTAAAAAATTATTACTTAATCGATAATCTCATACTTATTGGTTTTAAAGTCCGGATTAATTCTTAACTCAATTAATAAGTTCTCATAAACTCCAACAAAATAAATAAACCAAATCATAACATCATATTTATCAATCTCAAATTCACCTAGACTCATCTAGGTTCTCAAATAACTCAAAATAAATAACCGCAAAACATGACACCGGTATACCATTGCCTCGCTGCAGCAGTCCCACGAGGTCGCACTCATTGTTTTATTTTCCTTTACATGCGCACACGAAATGGCGCTATCAGTAATTAAGAAATACTGAGTGGGCAATCTTCCCATCTACTGGGTTCTTTGTAGACAAGAGTGATTGATTCTTAATTCAATTAACAATATGTTTTCAATTCTCAATTCTTGTTTTATTTCCCATTTCATGTGATAACCGGTTTTGACTCGTATGCCCGGTTATCAATATTTTCTCAACATATTATGAACGGTTTTTACTCGTTACTCTCGAACATCACATTTTACTCAAATACCGGTTTTTACTCGTTACGTACGGTTTTCATCTAGTCAGATAGTTTTTACTCGTTACGTCCGCTGACTAGAACTCAAACTCAAATTTATGGTTTATTCTCAAACTTTCTCAAATTACTCAATTTGTTTTTAAGTTACAAAATTAACTCATTTTCTCAATTTTTCTCAATGTTTTAAACTCATTATTAAACTGACACCGGTTTAATTAAATTTCTCAAACAACACACAAGACTCAAACTCAAACAAAGAGACCACACAATAAATCGAATGCAAGCAACCAATCACAATTATCGAACCACGGTCATGCACGCACCTTAGTCTCGCTGAAGGTGAGTAAAAGACCAAAACGCTCCTGACTTGTAAAATTACCAAAATACCCGCAAAAATACTTTAGGTCACATTCAGTAATTAAACAACTATCATAACTCAATGAATCCTAGAAACTCGGATCCCAAAAACTGATTTCCCATCAATTATAAAAATTTCCAGAAAAATCTTTAAAAATTAAATAATTTCAGTGACAAGTCACCCAATTGCTTGGATAACATGCCATCTGAAGATAAGACAACTGTACGTCAACAAACACAACTCACGACGGTGCATAAAGCAGCAACGACGGTGTGTGGCCGGCGGCGGTGGTGCATGACCCGCGGTGGCTGCTCCGATGATTTCAAAAATCCCAGATCTGATTCCAAATTCAATCCATATTTTTGATCTAATCAAAACTACACAAATAAAAAAAACCAGAATCAATAAATTTAGTAAAAACCGATAACTCACCAGATTTTGATGTTATCGATGGTGATGATCATTTCCGATGGTGATTGTGGGTTTTTAAAACTTAAATTAAAACAATACAACCTATTCATAATCAGATCTGAAACCAACAACTCATTCATAATCAGATCTGATTTGAAAGTGAATGAATCCATAACTTACTTGAGTGGAAAGAAAAGATGAGAGATGAAGAAGAGGGAGAGGATGGTTGCACAGAGTTCGAGGTCAGCGGTGGCTGGGTCTCTTCTCTTCTTGCTGTGCGATTTTTTTGTGTTTTAGATTTAGGGTTTTTTATATGTTTTAAGTGATACCCTAATCACTTAAGTTAAATCCCTGGACTTTTAGGTCTAAAATCCCTAAATATCAATATTAAATCCTAAACCTATTAGCCCAAGTATCTGATCATTTAAAAATCTCATTTCGGTCTTTGGCCTAATTAAATAGATAACTTAAATAATTAAAAAGTATAGAATTTCCAAAAACCCAGCTTTTTTTAATTATTTACTAACTCTTTTTTGGACTTTTATAATTCATCTCCTTAATTAATTAATAATTAAAAATCTGTAGGGTTTTTTAAGCCAAACTCTTTTTAATTATTCAACTAATTATTTTGGGTTTACAAACCCAATTAAATCAACTCCACAACAAACTCCATCAGACCATACACAGATTTTTGGATTCTCTGAAACCTCAAAAATTAATCCTCAACAATAAACTCGGATCACGGATCGGTCCAATTGTTATGGTTTGATCTATTCGGTTCAGTATCACAGTCAACCGACCTGGCCAAGATCAATAAATAAGTTAATTAAAATAAACTCGGCAATCCATAACCCTAAACCGACTTTGTGATCTTAAACCAGATCACGGAAGTTACAATTCTCCTCCACTAAGGATAGATTCGTCCTTGAATCTACCATCTACCTGTCACTTAGATCCGCAATCCCATAAAAATAAAATACCTCACTTGGAAATCTCATAGGAATGAGATGCTCTAAATGCATCAAATGAGATACTCAAACTCAATAAATCGACTTTTCCGAATATTTGCACATGTTTAACTCAAATTGGTTATTACATAATAGATCAACTCAATACTCAAAAATCTCAATAATCAAAAGGATCCAATACATAGATAAGTCTCAAAACTTAAATACAAGTACAAATATCGAAAATAAAAACTCAAACTCAAAAACAAGGACCACTCAGTCCTCCACAAAAATTGGTTCTTCCTGTAACTTGCGATACAACTTGGAAAACATGTGTTTCAGTTTAGCATCTGGCTCCCAAGTCTCTTCATACTCGCCATTATATTCCCAACGGACTTTCATCTCTGGCAGTTTCTTCGTACGAATAACTATAACTCGATGGTCCAAAACCTCAATGGGTCGTACCTCAATCACCATGAGCGGTTTAAGGTCTGTAGGAACATCTGTGACCATTCAATTGTCCCTCTGTAAACACTTCTTCAACATAGAAACATGGAACATCTTGTGAAAGGCTTGCATAGATTCATGCAACTCAAGCCTATAAGAAAATGGCCCTACCCGCTCCAAAATCTTAAAAGGTCCCATGTATCTCGGACTCAACTTAATCTTCGAAATCGACCTGTTCGGTCCCCTGAGCATGGTCATCTTCAGACAAACCATGTCTCTAATCTCAAACTCCAAATCTTTCCGACGCTTGTCAGCATAAGTCTTATGCCTATCCTGAGCCTCCTTCATTTTCAAGTTGACAATCTGGATCTTCTCAGTGGTTTCCTAAACGAAATCCTCACCTATTAGACTTCTCTCCCCCACTTGAGTCCAACATAGCGGAGTCCTGCAAGGCCTACCATACAATACCTCAAAAGGCGCCATACCGATATAGCCTGATAGCTATTGTTATAGGCAAACTTGACAAAACTCAAATGGTCAAACCATTGCCCATCCCAATCCAGAACACACATCCGGAGGAGATCCTCTACAGTCCGGATGGTCCACTCGGACTGTCCATCGGCCTGCGGTGGTATGCAGTGCTTATGTGTACTTTAGTACCCATCTCCTTATAGAAGTCTCTCTAGAACTGCAATGCAAACTTCAGATCTCAATCCGATACAATACTCAGCGGCACAGCATGCAACTTCACAATCTCTTAGACAAACTTCTGAGCCAAAACCTCTAAACCGTCGGTTTTCTTGATAGCTAAGAAGTGTGATGACTTGGTCAGTCGATCAACAATAACTTAAATTTCATCCTTGCGCCTCATAAGTGGTGAACCAACCACGAAGTCAATCGTGATCATCTCCCATTTCCACTCAGGCATAGGGAGACTCTGCAGTAAACCACTAAGCACCTGATGCTAAGCTTTAACCAGCTGACACGTGCAACATCCGTGCACGAGTTAGGCATGGGGGAACCTCAGGGAACATTCGGGATCTCTGGGAGGTTCTCGGAATGTGATGAGGAGACTTGGTGACTGTTAAGAAAGGTCATCCGGTCGGGGGGAAGATGGTGACCGACCGGGTGAGATAGCCTTAGGACCGGTCATGTGGAAATGTTACCCGACCGATTGAAAAACTTTTAAAAGTTGGGCTTAAAGCCTAAATACCTGACTGACTTGAGGGATTAAAAGGTCGAACTGAGGCACTAAAACAGAGCAAAAACTCTGTATCAAAGAAGAGAAGAAGGAGGATGAGAAAGAAGGAGAAGGAAAGGAAAAATTAAGTGAAAAGGAGAAAAAGAGTTATTCAAGGGAGAAAGTGAAAGATTCGGAGCAATAAACAAGTGGTTTTGGGGATCGAATTTTTGAGACTCGTGACCGATTGATAGTTATATGACTTCAAGGTGAGTGCCGGACCGAAGATAACAGGAACTCGAACGGACCTAGGGTAGTCTGTCCTAGGATAGCCGTAGCATCACGTAGATGTTACGTAGTTATGTATGTTGGTGTTACGCATATATGTTGTGTTGTTGCGGCGACGTGGTCAGTGTGGATTTTATTTTGTGTTTTAGTTTTAGCGTTTTGTAATTTGTGATTTGTTTAAGTAATACCCTAATCACTTAAGTTAAATCTCTGGACTTTTACGTCCAAAATCACTAAATCACAATATTAAACCCTAAACTTATAGTCCAAGTGTGATCATTAAAAATCTCTTCTGGACTTTTGGTCCAATTAAATAGATCACTTAAATAGTTAAAAGTTATAGGATTTTCAAAATCTCAGGTTCTTTTAATTATTTACTAACTCTTTTTTGGGTTTTTATAATACATCTCCTTAATTAGTTAATAATTAAAAATTTGTAGAGTTTTCCAAGCCCAACTCTTTTCTATTATTCAACTAATTATTTGGGGTTTACAAACCTAATTAAATCAACTCTACAGCAACTTCTATCGGACCATACATAGATTTTTAGATTCTCTGAAACCTCAAAAATTAATCCTCAGCAATAAACTCGGTTTGCTGGTCGGTCCAACTGCTATGGTTCGATTTATTCGGTTTAATGTCACAGTAAACCGACCTGGCCAGGATCGATAAACCATTTCATTAAACTAAACTCGGCAAACCATAACTCTAAACCGACTTTGTGATCTTAAACCGGATCACGGATGTTATAGAGATGTTCACATGCACTCTGGTGTTAGCTTTACTAGAGGCGGATCAACCATATGCGGTCTATAACGATGTGATGAAGACCTCAAATCAGCCAACAACATGTTGGTTAGATTTGGACCAGACTTTAATATGAAATTATTAGATATGGACCAATGTGCACTCAAAGGTAGCTTTACGTCAAATAAAGAAGAACAAAGCGACCATGTAAAATTATATGGAATCTTTACTCAATAAGAAAGCTCTGAAATTTTTGAATCAGGTCAAAATCTTCTCAAAGTCAGAAGATATGAATTTTACAATACAAGTGAATCTGAACTCACCCAGTTTAGATCTATGTGCATTGTTTGAGACATTACGGTCGAATCAGAAGGAATTAGGCTGCAAACCGACCTGCTATAAAATCTTAATGAGGGGAATTTTGAGAATTGGAATTTTGCCAAACAAATATTATATGTGAAACATATTAAATTTACGAAATGGAGCACTCTAGGCATGTCATATTTGGATATGTGCATATCATGTCTATACTTACCATATGTGTAACTATGATCATTCAAATCACGACATCTCTATTCTGATTCTTCTAGGTACAAATTATTGTGCATTGAATACCTCCAGATTGTGCCAAGATACTCTAGCTTTGGTCCCAAGCTATCAGGATAAAAGGAACCTCATATTTTCTAGATCTGGCCAAATCGATCATTAAAAGTCATATCAATCAAATACATGATTGATTTTTTATATTTATTTTTGATTAAGGTCTGGTAAAAATCTAACCAACATTGTGTTGGCTGATTTGAGGTCCTCATCATTCTCTCCCTCTTCATGTAGTTTTCGTCCTCTAAACTAATTATTTGGCTGTAGGCTTCTTCTTCAGTTTGTAGTTGTAGGGTTTCTTTGGAGTCGACTTATTTTTTAGAGCTGACTGGAACAAGAATAGGATACCAAAAATAAGATAAGGCCCTGAAAACATGGAGAAAGAACAAGGATAGTGATGGAGATGTAGGCTGGAGGTAATTCACAATACCAAGATCTAATGAATGGAGTGAAGGCAGACTGTTGGTGTATCTCCTTGAAGGTAACTTCCACCGAGAGAATAGAGGTGAATGGATGATGAAAAGAGGTTTGTGATGGATCGAAGTTCGCCACACAAAGTTGTAGAATGACTTTGTGATAAGATCAAAAACTAATGTCTAAGTCAATCGCATACAAAGACAGAAATCAAAACTTAATTTCTAAAAGATTCACACATAATATAAAAGACAAGCAAACAAAGTCAAAGCTTTAAAGGTGAGAAAACCTCTCTTTTTATTATTTCTTTCAAATCTGTCTTTTACAATAGAATTTAAGATTTTCTTATAGAGTTAACAAAACTTGGTAATCAATCAAAATGAATACAGTAATAAATATAAAAAAATAAACATAAATTAAAATCAGTCATGTGTTTTATTGATATGACCTTTAATGCTCGATTTGGCCAGATATAGAAAATGTAAGGTTCTTTATATCTTGATAGCTTGGGACCAAAGCGGGAGTATCTTCGCACAATCTGGAGATATTCAATGCACAATAATTCATACCAAGAAGAATCAGAATGGAGATGTCGTGATTTGAATGATCCCAGGTCCACATATGGTAAGTCTAGACATGGTATGCAAATATCCAAATATTGCATGTTTAGAGTGCTCCGATTTGGAAATTAAATATCTTTCACTTATAATATCGGTTTGGTAAAATTATTATTCTCTAATTTCCCCTCATTAAGATTTCATACCAGGTTGATTTGCATCCTAATTCCTTCTAGTTCGACCGTAATGTCTCAAACAATGAACATAGGTCTAAACCGGGTGAGTTCAGATTCACCTGTCTTGTAAAATTTATATCTTCTGCTTCTGAGAAGTTTTTAACCTGATTCTACATCTCAGAGCTTTCATATTAAGTAAAGATTCTATATAATTGTACCTGGTTGCTTTGTTCTTCTTTATCTGACGTAAACTACCTTTGAGTACACAATTGTCTAAATTTGGAAATTCCTGATTAAGGTCTGTTCCAAATCTAACCAACATGGTGTTAGTTGATTTGAGGTCCTCATCATGATGCTTCCAAGTTGGGGCTCGGTTGTGTGTTGATGCAGCAGGGTAAGGTGATCACGTCCAGACAGTTGAGGAAGCATGACTGCAATTACCTACCCATAATTTAGAGATGGCGGCTGTTTTCACTCAAGATTTGGAGGTCTTATTTTTACGCCTGGAAATTCCAGGTGTTCACGGATCACAAGAGTTTGCAGTCTATATTCACTCAGCCTGAGTTGAACCTGAGACAGCATCGTTGGATTGAGTTGAATGCAGATTATGACTTAGAGAGTGCTTACCACCTGGGTAGACACAAAGCAGTGGTTGATGCGTTGAGAAGAAAGCGGATTGTGACTGACATTGAGAGAGACACTAAGGCCTTGGTTGGCATGGTTAGTGCCTTGAGTTTATATGCAGTCTCTGAGGAGACTGAACCGCTGGATTTAGAAGCAGTGAATCAGGCAGATATTTTAAGAAGGGTCCGAGTGGCACAACAGTTGAATGAGGAGTTGATTAAGGCTTTGAGGGCTTCGAAGTATGAGTATGTAGTATCCAGAAATGGAACTATTATGCTTAATGGGAGGGTGTGTGTACCAAATGATGAAGTGCTTTGGAAATACATTCTGAGGAAAGCACATCAGAGCTTGTTTTCAATTCATCCGGAAGCTACCAAAATGTATTGTAACCTCAAATGGTATTATCAATGGGTAGCGATGAAGAAAGACGTTGCTAAGTGGGTGGAATAGTGTGATATGTGCAAGCTTCATCAAGTGCGTAGTTGCTTACTATAGAGTCTCCTTATGTCTGAGTGGTAAGGATGCCATTTGGGTCATTATAGATCGATTGACCAAGTCAGCTCACTTCTTAGCTATTAAGAAGACCGATGGATCTGAGGTCTTGACTCAGAAGTTTATGGTAGAGGTTGTGATATTACATAGACTACCGCTAAGTATTGTGTTGGATCGAGATCCACGGTTTGCATTTTAGTTCTGGAGAGCATTCCAAAAGAATATGGGTATTAAAATACATATGAGCACTGTGTATCATCTGCAGACCGATAATCAGTCTGAGAGGACCATCCATACATCAGAAGATCTCCTGCGGATGTATGTTCTGGATTAGGGTGGACATTAGGTCAACCATATTAGTTTGGTTGGGTTTTCCTACAACAACAGCTATCAAGCTAGTATTGGCATGACACCTTTTGAGGTATTGTATGGCAGACCTTGCATGACCCCGCTATGTTGGACTCAAGTGGGGGACATGAGCATGTTAGGTGAGGACTTTGTCCAAGAGACTACTGAGAAAATCCTAATTGTCAAGATGAACATGCACATAGCTCATGATAATTAGAAAGCTATGCCGACAAGCGTCTGAATGATTTGGAGTTTGAGATTGGTGATATGGTCTATATAAAGATGGCCATGCTTAGAGGACCGAACATGTCGATCTCTGAGAACAAGTTGGGTTTGAGGTACATGGGGGCTCTCAGGATTTTGGAGAGGGTAGGACCAGTTACATATAGGCTTCAGTTACCTGAGGTTATGCCAGCTTTTCACAAGGTGTTCAATATTTATATGCTAAAAAAGTTCTTGCACAAGGATGATAGAGTGGTCATAGAAATTCTTACGGATCTTACCTCACGTATGGTGATTAAGGTGCGACCCCTTGAAGTTTTGGACCGCAGAGTGTGAGTTCTCCGTAGGAAAAATGTTACAGAGATGAAAGTCCGGTGGAACTATTTTGGAGAGAATGATGAGAGTTGGGAACCAGAGGGAATATGGAATTGCAAGTATCCCAAGTGGTATAGCAAGTTTCAGGAGGAGCCAATCATCATAGAGGACTGAGATAGTCCTTGAGTTTTGAGTTTAATTAGAGTGTTGCACCTTTATTTGAGTTCGAATTTATTATGTATTAGATCTTTTGAGTTACTGAGATATTGAGTATTTGAGTTTTGAGTTAATCCATTATATGATAAGTAACTGAGTTAAACTTGGTGCAACTTTTGAGTATTGAGTTTGTATATAAATTTTGAGTACCTCATTTTTATGGGATTTATGAGATCTGTGTATCTCATTTTTATGAGATTTATGAGTTCCAGAGTTATGGATAGACTGTAAATTCAAAGACGAATCTATTTCTAGTGGGAGAGAATTATAACATCCGTGATCTGGTTTAGGATCATGAAGTTGGTTTAGTACTATGGTTTGTCTAGTTTGGTTTAATGAAATGGTGATCAATCCTGGCCAAGTCGGTTAATCGTGACATTGAAATAAATAAACCAAAGTGTATCATACGAACTGACCAAAACAGAGCCTTTGATAAAAATTATCTTTTTAGTTGTATTTGTTATATCAGATTGTATCGAGTTTTGCGGAGGTGGAGTTGTATCAGTTGTAACGAGTTATATTTATTTGTATTGACGATGTTTTTCTTAGACCGCATGTGTCGAGCCAGAGGCTTGTAAATGGGTTTGGACCAAATGTTGTCAAGTCTAGATTAAGTAAGATGGACCGGATGATTAAGAAGGTGAGGATTTGGGCCTAAAAAGTCTCATATAACTTAGGTGATTAGGTTAATCACCTAAATGATTAGAAATAACCTAAGCAATCGACCAACATCAGCAATCACCTAGCACCGCATCTCACATTTGATCATCAACATGCACCTTTGAGGAAACGATTTTCCTCATCGAATTCATCTTCTTTTTGTGACTTGTGAGGTAAGGATCCTCCCTTAACATGTTTTCGTCAAGTTGAATGTTGTTGTGGTGATGTTTGAATCCTTCTATTATACAGTTGTTTGAACTGATGCGGGATTGTGTAATGGATGATTGAACTTATTGATGTCGATGTGTTTTTGGCCGACAGCTCTGTGTAAAGCCGTGGATCTCTCGATCAACTGAGAGGCTATCGAGTGCTAGTCCACAGCTTCGATCACGGTAAGGACTCTCGACATCTCATGTACATGTTGTCGATGGATTGATGTTGTTGATGAATGTTTACATGTTGTTGTTGGTCCATGTGTGTCGACTGATCTAAAACACCATACCTACTTTTTGAGAAACCGTCCGTATTGTCATCTACCATTGACCTAAACCGTCCGTATGTAAGGTATGTATGTACGTATGTACGTTAGTTGTATGTAAAGTCACGTACCATGGCACGACACGTTAATGACCTTTTCCGTGTTATTGTGGTAGGTTAAGGATAGTCACCTAGCCACTATAGAGCCGTTGTTGAGCCACCATGCCACTGCTAACTCTTAAAGGTAAACTACTGTGTGCCCTATTTTTTCGGTGACTTGTCACCCAAGTAAGTTGGGTGATTTTTTCACCAAGTTATGTATTTTTGAGTAGTTTTCCAAGAGTTTCTAGATTTCTGGAAAATTTGTTTTAGGAATCCGGAAGAGTTTCCAATTTGTGCCAAAAATGATTTTTAAAAACATTTTGGTAATTTTAGGGGCATTTTGGTCAATTCACATGATATAGCCCTGGTGTAGGCCGGGAGGTCGACTGGCTGAGGTTCGATCAGATGATGCGGAAGTTGATGTCGGGTGGGTGATTCCTCGGTAGTCGGCTAGTCGCAGACAGTCGGATGCGGGATATCGACTGTCGAGTATCGACTATCGATGGTCGATGGTCTGATGTTCGAGTCGGATGGTCGA
>KE158932.1:12208-25962 GCA_000411055.1 Leavenworthia alabamica | reverse complement strand
AATTAACCATCTGGGAAATCACTCAACTCAAATAAAACTCAACCAATACTCAAAAATCAACAAACTCAAAATAAGACTTACCGTGGTACCGCTTGCCTGGAGGATGGTAAAACTCAAAACTCAAAACAATCTCAGAGTGTCCTAGAAACAACTCGCTTTGATACCAAAATGAAACACCCCAACCCAGTTCTATAGACTCAAAACCACTAAATTTAAAAAATTTTATTAACTAACCGACAATCCCATACTTATCGGTTCTAAATTCTGAATTATCCTACTAACAAAATTACTAAGTCTTTAAACTTCATTAAATAAATAATAACTCCACATAACTCAAATATCAAATCTCAAATTATACCTAGTCATACTAGGTTCTCAAACTTAAACTCAATAAAACGTAAACATCACAACCGGTATACCATCGCCTCCCAGCTGTTGTACCATGAGCTCAACATCAAGGCTTATCTTTTCCTTTACCTGCGCACACGAAATGGCGCTATCAGTATATAAAACATACTGAGTGGGCAATCCTTCCGTCTACATGGTTCTTTGTAGACAAAAGCGATTGGTTCCCAAATAATTTAACTTAATGTTCTCAATAACTCAAATTTTCAAATTCTCGTTTTAATTACTCAATTCTTAATTTTCTCAATTTTATTTACTCAAATGTGTGAAAACCGGTAATCACTCAGAAAACCCGATTATCTCACTGATCACATGTGATGAACGGATGCTGACTCATACCACCCGACATCACATGATCACGAGAAACCGGCGCTCATTCAGTGCACTCTGTTCTCCATCTAGTCCGTCAGTTCACTCAGAACATCCGGTGACTAGACCTCAAAACTCATAATGCTAGTCCGTCAGTTCACTCGGAACATCCGTTGACTAGACCTCAAAACTCAGAATGCTAGCCCGTCAGTTCACTCAGAACATCCGGTGTCTAGACTTCAAACTCAGAATGTTTTACTCAAAATTTTACTCAGATTTTTCTTTTAACTCAATACTCAAAATATTTAGTTTAAAATACATTATTAAACCGATCTTTGGTTTAATAATTATTTACTAAAACACATATCACAAAATCACACAAACTAAAACTCAAACACACAACATAAAAATCAAATGATTTTAAAATCTAGTCGAATTAATCGAACCATGGTCATGCACGCACCTTAGTCTCCGAAGGTGTGAAAAGACCAAACTGCCCCTGACTTGCTAAATTACCAAAATACCCCTAAAAATATTTAGGTCACATTGAGCAATCAGATATCCAACTCAACTCAAATGAACCCCAGAAACACTTGCGGGATCCCTAAAACTGATTTTCCAAAAATATGGAAATTTCTGGAAAAACCCTAAAATTCAAATAATTTCAGAAACTTACATAAACGATCATCATCAAAGATGAAATCATAGAACGAAATCCAACCGTCTAATTCACAATCTAACCGTTGAAAATCAACCTCTAGATTTGTAGAAGCTGCTCAAAAAATATCTCAAAGATCCAACCATAGACCAATTCGGGATCTAACTTTGAATACATGTTGGTCTAAATCGCGTCTGCGATATATGACCTTACCAAAACATGAATATCTCTTAGAATATGAACGAAAATTCAAATCCGTAAATTGGTAAATCTAGATATAAGGTTTATCTATAACTCCACAAAATTTCACAACTTTTGCAATCGATTTGCTATGTCAAATGTATTTTATGTCATGACATATCTGTTCTGTCTGCATCATCATCATGTGTAGATTTTTTTTTTTTCTAAGCCATCTTTAGAACCTTTCTTTTCCTCTTTGAAGGTGGTCACGAAAATTAGAATAAAAATTAGGTTTTTTTTGTGATTTGTTACTTAATTATGTGATAACCTAATCACTTATTAAGTCATAGATTTTTTAGGTCCAATTCTCTTTTAATATAATTTTTAATATCTAAACCCATTAGCCATTAATTTGTGATCATTTAATTATATCATTTTTGAGTTTTGACCCAATTTAAATTGATCATTTAATAATAATTAAAAGTTTTGTCCCTTTTAATTAATTATTAATTCCTTTTGCGCTTTTATAATGCATAACCCAATTAATTCCTAATTAAAAATCTGTAGGGTTTCCAACTCCAACTTTTTTTAATTATTTCACAACATATTTTGGGTTTCTAAACCCAATTAAGTTTAACTCTCAGCAGTTTCCATAACCATACAACAACACTCGGATTCACTGAAACTTCCAGAACTCAATTCACAGCAACAATTCAGTTTATGGATCGGTCCAACTGCTATGATTCGATTTATTCGGTTCAATGTCACAGTGAACTGATCTGGGTAGAATCGACAAACCATTTCATTAAACTAAACTCAGCAAACCATAACTTTAAACCGACATAACTCTTAACCGGATCACGGATGTTACACAACCCATCAAACCTTTTTAAGATAAACACGAAAAAGATACTTATCTCTTTTCTGACATCAGGGAAAGCTACCGAGAAAGACCGCTCAAAGGCCTTGGTTTATTCAGAAGAAAAAAAGACATTATTAAGTTAACCGACCGACAACATTTATTTTTAGATGTATATATTTCTTAATTTTTATATATTCCAAATTAACCAAAATAGTAAAAGACTAAATTTGTAGATTGTTGTGATAGTCTTGGATGTGGTATATTGGAACATCACAAAATAGCTTGTACATGGAGAACATAAACCATGATTTAATTTTTGGAAATATATATTTTTTTTTTGTCGGCCAACTTTATTATTAAGATAAATACAATACAGTAAACAGATAATGAAAATTACAACTAAACGAATAATACACATGACCCAACAACCAGGATTAGGTCTAAAATATCCACACTTGCTTGCGTTGTCCTGGTATTAGTATACGTGTGCGGAGTCGCTTTAGCTGCTGCCACGTGGCTTCGAGAATCTTCTATTGGCCGCTCGAACCGACACGCCAACTTCGACGATCACCGTCCCATGATCGGTAGCCGGAACATCCAACGTCGCCAATTACCGTTATCTGTCGCCCTGTATCAGATCCATTTAAAACTCTTCCATTTCTGCTTTATTGAGCATGCCGATCTATGTCCGTGATTTCACCGGAGACCTTGATCCAGAACCAGTGCCCGGCCCGATTCTAACGGAAGATAATGTTCGATATTACACCGGTTCTGCACAAACAAAGAAGATCAAATGAGAAACGAGAGCTTAATTGGATCTGGATCTGAAAATTGGAGCTTTTGTTGGCCGACATCACGTTAGAACTTTAACCGATATTAAACTAGACTGTATACCGATATAGTGTCGGACTATATTTACACGAAATAAAACTAAAGAGAAGACAAGAAAACTGGTGAATACTGAATAGTTCGATTTTGTGAAAAAAAGATATATGTGAACAAAATCGACTATAAATTTTCACCAAAAAATTTCACGAAGTTACGCCAGAATCGTTCTAAAAATCACCCTGGAGAGAGAACCGACAGACTTCGTCCTTGGAAATATTATTTCTGTTAAAGATTACGTAAAGTAAATTATAGAATTGAGTTTTAATTTTTCTGACGTGGACAATAACATTTATATGTCAACTTTTATATTGGAATACAGATTCAGAATCGATCGCGCAAGATTAAAGTGCGCGGGGTAAGCTATCCTGCGCACCCATCCAGCAACTAGCGAAACCCAAGCCGGAGCAAAACTGCCGACGAAACAAAAAAATAACGGAATCTTTTTTCATGCTCCTCGTATCAAAATCTATCCGTTAATACTTGTTTCACGGATCGAATGAACGGCCTCGATTTCTTCTTCTCCTCCCCTTCACCAACGACCGGTACATCCACAGCAAACAACGGCGATGATGATTGGGGAGAGTTCGTCGATTCTTCCGATGCAGATCGAAACGTTGCTGATTCGACGCTTAATCAGGTTGAGTCGGGGAATAAGAGTCATTTGCAGCAGTGGAATACTTCTAGAGGTCCGGTGCCACTTTCTGTGTTCGGAGAGGAAGAAGAAGGTGATGAATCAGGTGCGTTGGTTTCATCGTTTGGATTCTCGTTTGATTCGTTTTCCAATAAATACAATGGTGGATCTGGATCTGTGAATAGAGTAGTGAGTTCTACGAATCCTAGTGTTGGAATTAGTGGTTTGATCGCAAATCTGTATAGAGAAAACGGCCAGAATGAGCTAAATTCGCCGGAGAATAAGCTTGGAAATGTTGAAATGAGTAGGAAAATGGAAGATTCTTCTGTGAGTTTTGAGAATCTGAACTGGAATCCATTAAAATTAGATACAGAAAGGTCTGAAAGGATGAACAATGTGGTGAATTCAAATACTATAGGGGTTACATTGGATCAAAAACACTCAGATTTTGGATTTGAAGATCAAAATGGTAATGATGATGATGATGATGGTTGGGAGTTTAAGGCTGCTGAGTCTATGTTTCAACCTGTAGACGGACGCTATGAGGTAAATTGTAATTGTTTCCTAGAGCATTTTGTAGTGTTTCACAATTTGTGTAGTCTTAACATGAAGCTTTAAGCTGTTCTAATGCGCTTTTGCTAACTGTATCCTAGCAGGAGGAACAAGAGAAGGCTAAAAGTGGATCTGTTATAGTTCAGAATACACCTAATTTAAGTTCAAATGCCTGGAGTTCACCTACAACAAATGGAACAGGTCCAAATTTTGATAATGGTAAAATAGACGGAGTTGAGTCAGTTTTTGAACAGGAAAATAAAGATGCTGACCCTTGGGACAATGGCGGATGGGAGTTTAAGGTTGCTGAAGCCAAAGAGCCAAAGAAAGATATTACAAACAAGGTACAAGACTCAATTCATAAAGAAAATTCTTTCATTGGTAGATGCCACAAGCTTTAGTTGCCGCTTGTTTTCAGGAATTTAATGGCTGGGCATTTGGATTTGGTTTTGAATCCGATCCTAAAATTAAAACAACCACCTCTTTTCAATCAAAATTTGAGAGTGAGCCACAAAAGAAGGAAAACAATTCAATTTCCTTTCCAAGCAATGTAGATGTGAATTCTGAAGGAACTTCTTGGGCTTTTAACCAGCCATCTTTGGAAATTAGGAACGAGAAGGAGGTAATGTCTCTTACAATCTGCATAGGTGCCGATTCAGAATGAGTATTTTTCCTACTGGCTTTGAAATGAATAGTTTTAACTTTTGATTTGTATTATTACTGTGAACTTGGTTAATCTNTTCATAAAGAAAATTCTTTCATTGGTAGATGCCACAAGCTTTAGTTGCCGCTTGTTTTCAGGAATTTAATGGCTGGGCATTTGGATTTGGTTTTGAATCCGATCCTAAAATTAAAACAACCACCTCTTTTCAATCAAAATTTGAGAGTGAGCCACAAAAGAAGGAAAACAATTCAATTTCCTTTCCAAGCAATGTAGATGTGAATTCTGAAGGAACTTCTTGGGCTTTTAACCAGCCATCTTTGGAAATTAGGAACGAGAAGGAGGTAATGTCTCTTACAATCTGCATAGGTGCCGATTCAGAATGAGTATTTTTCCTACTGGCTTTGAAATGAATAGTTTTAACTTTTGATTTGTATTATTACTGTGAACTTGGTTAATCTGTCATGTATGTACCACTAAATGTACTTTTTTCGACATGCGATTCATTTTTTTCATATCTTTGTGATTTAACATTTAGTTAAAATCTCTAACTTTGCTGAATCTGCTGGTGTCTTCTTTATACCATCTTACTGAATACGTTAATTAGGTATGTACATTCAAAATTGCTGCTAAGATTTGCTTTGTTTATGTATCTTTTTCTTGTATGTTATCCAAATTTGAAAACTCTATATACATTTTATAGCTTTATGGAAGTCCCTTTTCATTTTCTTGATTTTATACTTACCTTCACTCAGGAAAAAGAAGTGCAGGTAGCCAAGCATAATGGAGTCTTGCCACTGTCCTTTTTCGAGGATGAGGAATTGGGAACCTCTGATACATTGGTTCATGAGGACGATCTTGTTTTAGTCAGTGATTTTTCCATGAAAGATAAAACTAAGGCTCTTACTCCAAATATGAACATCAATGACCTAATATCAAGTTTATACAGTCAGGTGGAGGAAAAGAATGCTGTCAATTTGTCTGAAAAGTCTGATGGAAATGGATTCGTCTCTGTAAATGCTGCATCTGATTCTAACTTTGTAAATGGTAATGATGATTCATGGGACTGTCAGGGCCCCCAAAAGACCATAACAGATTCAAGCATTGCAGAAGATTCTGATGGTTTTGACAGTAACTGGGAATTTCAAGGTCCTTCTCTGGCAGTGAAAAACTCTGATGTTACAGAAGATACCGATGAATTTGACGATGATTCCTGGGAGTTTCAAGGTCCAACACAACCTGTGAAAGATTCCATGTCGAGTAAAGAAGACAATGGTTCATGGGATTATTATAAACATAGTTCTGTAGAAAATGAAGTTGGGAATCAATCCTCTGTCCCATATGGTTTTGGTGAATTACATGAAAATCCAGTAATTACGATACAGCGTAATGCTTACCAAGATGTCTTTCATAAGCTGAAGACTGAATTATACTACATTGCTCTACACCATCTTGAAACTTTAAAGGTTAGCTAACCTTTTGTGTTTCGATCTTTTAATACTCGTTACATCATTTCAACTTTTGGATTTTGAAGGAAGCTCGTGACAAGGGTGGTGACTCTAACGAAGTCGTTGAAGTTGAAAAATGTGAAGGTGAAATCAAGGTAGGCTTATTCGTGTATTCCTAGGCGATATCATCATACAAATGTTACAAAGCATGATATTCTTTAGCTAATCTAGTGTTTATTCTTTAGGAACTGCAAAACTGGCTTAACAATGAAGTCAAACTAGAAAGTCTACAAACCAGATTGTCTAGCATTACTGAGCTTTACAAAGTTCTCGAAGAACCGATGTTTCAAGCACTTGATTCAGAAGATCTTTTATCAGAGAGATTGTTATCAGTTAAGCTCTACTAACCTTCTCTGTTGTTATAAAGTATTTACAATGAAGAAATCATTAACATGTTTTCCATAGGCAGAGAAAGAGTGGAAATCAGCAATTGAACTTGTAAAACACGTCACACTAACCCTAAATATCCTAAACTTGGGTTCACCTGAGCAACAATCGAAATACGCATCAACTTGGTTTCTAATTGCTTCTACATGTGCTCAAGAACTACAACATGCTTCATCCATCTGGAACCAAGTAATTAAAAATGAAGTTCAAGAAGAAATCTTATCGAAACCTCAAGGTAACAAATCCTCTTTTCGTTATAGACACTTTTCATTGATATTGACTTATTCTTATTATATATATGATCAGGGAAGAGCTATGTTCTGTCAGTAGGAGAAATTTACAGAGTAGTGAAAATTCTGAAAGCTTCAGTAAGATTATATAAACCATGGATTTTATTAGCTCCGAAATCATCCAGTATACTGAATGTTCTGGACGAGTGTGTGAAGTTGTGGTTGAGCTCTGGACTAGAAGAAGCTCTACTGAATAATCATAGCAATCATCTTCTTGAATCAAACAAGTATATTGACGAACTTGATGCTTTCACACTTCACTCTCTCATAACTTCAGCCACATCAGCACCCACTTGCTACATCTCTGGCTTAAATACCGAGATAATATCAAGTAAGAAGACGATATTCTAAACCTAAATGATTCAATCAATGATCTGAGATTTTGTGAATATGGTTATATTTGTGAAGCAGGAATGAAGATGGTGGAGTGGAACGGAGAGCATTACTTATTGCCTCTTGCGAATCTATGGGCTAATCTGATCAGCTGCCATCCACCGAGCCTACCTGCTCATCCGACTAATCCATCCTCATCGACCAAAAGCTAAATCTCCTACCTATACTTATTTATTTATGTAATGTTTGATTTGTTTTTTGGTCGTTTTGATTGTATTTTAATATCGATTTGGGTTTGGTCTCATTAACTGAGAGTACATTCCTTGATCTTACAGAGGATATATATATTTTTTGTATCGAATGAAGCAATAAGTTAATATATTTTTGTAGTGTCATGATAAGATTCAGCGATCGATTCACATGGAGTTGAAACAATAAATATGGAAACTTGAACTAGCAACTAAATAGAAACAAGTCCTATTTTTCTATGGAGGAGGCTATATCAGAGATTAGATTGAGCTTTGTGAGTAACAAGTCCTTCATACAACACCTCAATCTTGTTTCTTTCTGGATTGTTTAAACTTTAAAGTAGCCTTCAGGGCGGATCGAAGAACTTTCAATGAAACTGGAAGTGTCCTTATCGCAAAAACGGGTTTACTCTCAAAATCTGATTGGTTTATATATTAAATAAATTTTAAATTCGAACTGATTTTGAACCGAAATAATTTTGGATAACCGAACTATCCAAAGTATATAAATTAATTTTATCCTATTTTTGCTCTTCTTCATTTAACTTTTTTATTCGGTTTCATATTATCCAAATTAACTTTGGATTTTTCAGTTTCGGATTATTTTTACAAAATTGATATGAATCAGAATCGAATCCAAACAGACTACCATTCAGATAGTATTCATATTATATATAACCAAATTCAGATAATCTAAAATCCGAATCCAACCGCAAGCCTAATGCGGAGGGTGATAATAGTCAAAAAGTGTAAAGACGACTAGTTAGATAAAATTATTAGAGTATCCACATACAAGCCCAACAACAAAACCAAAGCCCATCTTTATATATCATGTAATTAGGTTTGTAGTCAAAGTAGTCTATATATATTATTGTAATGAACATGAATGAAGATATCTAGGGTTGCCGTAAGAGCAACCTCTATTCTCCTTCATCTTTATCTTATAAGAAAATATTTCTACTGTTCTTGGTTTTTGTAAATAGATTTAGATTTCTCTTTTATTTCTATTTAATAAAGCTCATTGAGCTAAAACTACTTGACTACAAATCCTTTCATGGTATCAGAGCATCAGGGAGTATCTATGGGAAATATGGGTTTTATCCACAACATTTCTTCTTCGGTTCTGTAATGCTCAACAACAGATCCAATATCTTAAGAAAGAAGCCACAAATCTCAAGAAAGAAGGACCAGAATCAGAGAAGAAACAAGGAGATATCGTCTTCGGATCGGTCAAAGAAACTAGATGCCTTGTGGCGTTATTCCAGATCTATTCGCTTTCTTCTCTGCAACTATATATTGCGGTCTTTGAACTCAGATGGTGTCATCGGTGACGGAGTCGGAATAGAAATAGCGACTTCGCCGTCTTCAGTCATCTGCTGGAAAATAATAAACCGGGATTGGAAAGAAGATTCCAGCCCTGAAAGTACCTGAATCCACCGTTGATGAATCCACTAAATTGTTGAGTTGCTGAAGATGGGATGCGGTAATGTTTCTAAACCTTCTTCTTAGGCCAATCACGAGACAATGTTGTTGGTTGGTTTAGATTTCTTGGCTTGGAACAACAAGCTAGAATGAAATAGGTGGTTGTGTTAGATTTGGATAGTTATTACAGGGAAAAGGAGAAGAGACATTATGTTTGATCCAAAGTTAAAGACAAGGTTACAGGTGGTGTCACTCAAAGTGTTAAGAACCATGGATGATTTTGTTTTAAACTACCATATGGAGACACCTCTGAGAGAGTTTAGAAANAAAAAAAAAAAAAAAAAAAAGGATGTACCTCTGAGAGAGTTTGAACAGAACTCTACAAGTATTAATCCTAATTTGTGAAAGAAAATGGTCATAGTACCTCTGAGAGAGTTATCATAGCTCTACAAGTACATACCTCTGAGAGAGTTTCATAAAATTCTACAAGTATAGACCAGTAAGTATAAACCTCACATTGCTTTGAAGATCAAATGTCTCTACAATGAAGCAAGAAGTTCTTCTACTATGTCTCCTTGTGATCGTTAAACGTTTCTATCAAGTTTATCTTCAGTTCCAACAAGTTTCAGCAAGATCTTCCAAACTTGGCCTCTTGTTTTCATCCGACGCCAAGTTTGCGGGGGAGTATTAGAGTATCCACATACAAGCCCAACAACAAAACCAAAGCCCATCTTTATATATCATGTAATTAGGTTTGTAGTCAAAGTAGTCTATATATATTATTGTAATGAACATGAATGAAGATATCTAGGGTTGCCGTAAGAGCAACCTCTATTCTCCTTCATCTTTATCTTATAAGAAAATATTTCTACTGTTCTTGGTTTTTGTAAATAGATTTAGATTTCTCTTTTATTTCTATTTAATAAAGCTCATTGAGCTAAAACTACTTGACTACAAATCCTTTCAAAAATAGTGGCTAATTTTTAAGAAATTTTACAAAATGCTTAAGTTGTAAATAAAGTCTTACAGAACATGAATTATCAAATTATAGAGATCTCATCATCATTCATTTTATTTAGTTTAACATATTATATAAACTTATAACTAGAAGATCTTTTGCAGAAAAGTCCTATCCTCACCTGTTTCCTCTTCTTCTTCTTTAGAGAGCTGCAAACTCACTTTGCTTGTAACCTTTCACTTCCTCAGTTACTTTCCTTGCAGTCTCCATCATTTTCTTCTGCGATTTCACCATTTCATCAGAAACTTCTTTAAGAGTTCCTGCAAATTCTGAGGACTTAGCCTCATAAAGCTTCACCTGTGCCTCTACTTCAACTAGCTGTTTCCTAAGACTATGTGCTTTACCACGAAGTGTCTCTAAATCCTTGTATGAACTCGTAAAGGCCGTCAAGGCATCAACATGTTTCTTAGAAACACTCTCGAAATTGAGCTTCTCTGAGTTATATTGCTCAATGAGATCCACCATCAATGAGATCTCAGTTTCACTATACTGATGCTCAGGTTTGATTTTGCCATGAGGATTGCTCGTGTTTAGAGAAAGACAGGTTACACCCTCCAACACATAACTATCATTACCATCAAACTCCAAAGAAGTAACATTTGTTCGATCATCACTACACAAAGCCTCCACTTGAGGTTCAAGTAAAGAAAGCATTTGCTCTTTCATCTCAAGGTGAACTACATCATCACATACCGTAATCAAATCGAATGAAGGGACATTGACATTGCCTACAACAAGTAAAAATTAATAAAATAAGAACTCAAATGAAAGTGAATTGCTTAGCATCAATGTTTCTCCTTTCTTCAACCCACAAACCGATAGGATCCAAACCAAAAACCAATATGAAAAAAAACCCTATCTTAAAATGGTTTAAACACATTAAATTTTTTTGTATAGTTCAAAATAGGTTTGGATACAAATCGGTTTTTCGTTTAAATACATTAACTTATTATAGTCTTAAATAATTGATATTTTGAGTTTATAAGTATCATTTAGATAATTGAGTTATATCAAATATAAATATAATTGACATTTTTGGGTATATTGTTGTATTTCAAGTACTTATTTGGATACCCATAGTTTTTCGGATTCAGGGTTTCCAGTATATAAATTTTACTACTCATTCGGGTATTTTGTTATTTTGGGTTCGGATTCAGTTCCTCTTATTCAGTTCAGGTTTGATTCGATATGTTAGGTTCGGGCTTCTATGCTCAGGCCTAGTCCAAAATACAGAATCTACATAGAATTATTGGAAACTAAACAGCTACAAAACAGAGAAATATATACCTTTGTTTCTGCCATCTACACCGCCATTGAAGACCGGCTTGCTGAAACTCGAACAAACCGAACTTGATTCCTTTCCCATAGTGACTACATTTAATGAAAGAGTATCATCTGCAAAATCTTCCAAAGCAGGAGTAGATTTATTGGATGGAGTTGAAACCACAACTCCAAGTTCAATCTTTTTCACATTACCATCAGAATCTAATTCAATATCATCATCTGTAGTATCAAAACACGAAAACCCAATCAATGTAGAACAAGGAGAAGTCTCATTTCCTACTTCATCATCTTCATCTTCCCATTTAAAGAACTCACAAGCTCCAAAGCCCTAATAAAAAAACATCAAAATCAGATTCTGAAGTAATCTATAAAAGATTAAAGCTTTGATTTTTTTTTCTCTAACCTTGTTAATAGAGCAAACAAAGTATGAACGTTGAGCGTTTGGTCCGTCAATAACTGTTACTCTTTTACAAGGTCCAGAGCCACAAGGACAAGTAATGTGATTAGAGATGGGTTCTGATTTCACACTTACTTGATCACACCATTTGAAGAATCCGCAACTTGGGCATGTGTAGAATCTTCTGTTTGGGTTTTTCACAGTTTTAGAAGTCAAAACTTTACAAACTCCGCCGTTACAGGGACAGTGAATGATCGGCGGACAAGTAACGGTGACGTTATCGGTAATTTTGAGGGTGGTTTTGAGAGGACAGTTATTAGACCAGTGGCCTGGTTGCTGACAACGGAAGCAATTTCCAGTTGGCATGGCTGATCGGAGGAACCAATGATCGTTGTCGTCTTCTATAAGTGAAGGAATGATATGATCCTCACTAAGATTGTATTTTGTAGGCCTGGGCTAAGGTCGGTTTGGTTCGGTTTGAGTTGGAAAAATTTCGATGTTTCGATATTTCGGTTTTAAAAAAAATATTTTGATCGATTTAAAATTTATAGTTTGGTTCGGTTTTATTTTTTCGGTTCAATTTGGTTTTGGATATAAAACATTTCAATCGGTTTTAATTTTGTAAGTTTGATTTGTTTTTAAAGTAAAAATAACTGCTTATCCAAATTTTTAATTTATTTTGGATTATTTTGGTTTGTTCTGTTTGGTTCGGTTTAGAATAAAAAAATAAATAAATAAACACATAAAAAATATTTAAATAGAAAAATAAAACAAAAATCTTAAAAATTAAAAAAATTTTGGTGTTTTCAATTTTTACGGTTAGGTTCAGTTTTCACTGAAAATTGAACTTAGTAAAAAAATTTAACAAATAGTTTTTAAAAAAATTTCGGTTCAATTCAGCTTTTTTTTTTAGTTCGATTCGATTCGGTAAATACGGTTCAGTTTATTTAATTTAATATTTTTAATAATTTAATTCAAAAAAATATTTCACGTATCCACGTTTTTCTCCATATCTTTAAAAAATGCACAACTAATTATTTAATTTATTTTTAAAAAATAACCACAACTCCTAAAACTTCTTTATATCTCTTCATTTTTTCCTATATCTATAAAACTATTTTTATAAATAAGTTTTAGCTTCGTATATTATTGTAAATTAATATTTAAAAATTAAATTTTTTAACAACTATTACAAATTAATATTTTTAATATTATTTTAATACATAATATAAAATAACATTTAACATCTAGTCTATACTATAAAAGATGAGTGATGCTTTATACTTGCGACATGTGGCTGTATATATATATATAGAGTTTAACTACCCAATTAAACTCTAACGTTCACATTCTTTATCTCTCTCTTTACAATATTTATTTAAGACATTAATTAAAAATCAACATTCAGATTCTTATTTATTCTGTTTGCAAATACAAATTCCAGTGGAAAGCAAAAACCCAATCTGAGAGATTAGCTAATATACCCTTATATGTTTAGAATTAGTCTTTCTACCCCTTCTAAATCAATTTACCCCCTTTAATGATCAATGACAAAAATAACCTTTCTTACTTCTTCCTTTAATTTGACATGTGGCAATATTTGGATGTTACAGATTTCTGACACTTGTAAGAAATCTAAACAACATAAAGAAAAATCAGTCATATAATAAGGAAAGAGAGAAAAAAAATAGGTTTAAATGGTAAATGTATATAATTCTTAA
>KE158929.1:15080-29737 GCA_000411055.1 Leavenworthia alabamica | reverse complement strand
TTTTTTTTTTTTTTTTTGGTTTTTCATTTTGTTTTGATGATTATGGAAGAAGGAGAGGATTTCACGCGGGAAAATTGAGAGAATGAAGAAAGCCAGGCCATGGAAATAGAGAGGGTAGTTTTCGAAAATCAGATGGGAGAATGAGGGTATTTACGGAAATTTGCCTATTGGGCCCATTCTTAACTTGAGTCACAAATTGTTGGACCTATTGGCCCAATAGTAATTTCATTGATCGGCCCCTTTATAACTGACGTATGTAGAAATATATGATTTGATGTTTTATTACTTCATTCTTTTTTTTGTAAGATTGATTTTATATATTTTATTTATATAATTTTAGTTATAAAATTAGGTATTAAATATGTTTATGGAAAAATATAAACAAAATTGAAATAATGACAGCTCATGCTTTGTTGTATAATAGACCAAAATAGCTGAGACCTTAAATATGACACCTATTCTCACTTTTTTTCTTTATAGAGAGCATATTAACAACAGTAAGATAACATTATGTTTCTTCAAATTATACAAATCTTAGATAAATTTCTACTAATGATATTTAAATAACATTTTCTAGTAATTATTTTAAGATGCTGTGTGTGAAATATTTCATCAGTTTTTCATAATATTAATTATTATAATTTACTCAGTGTTTAACATATATTAATAAATTTATCATTCCATTTTTTTTTCTCACTCTTCTTTTTTTAATTGATTTTTTCATATTTCTATAAACATATTAATTAAATAATTTTAAAATAAAATATCTAATAATACAAATCAAATATTAAAATTTAATTAATTAAATAAATATAATAAAATTAAAATTAAAATATTTTTAAAAAATTATATATTATTTTAAATTTTTATAGTATTTTAAAATATTACAAAATGATCACAAATAATTTAAATTTTAGAGAATTATTGAAATATTCAGTTGGTTTAAAATGAATACAAATACAAATTTTAATTATTAGGACAAAACAAATCAAATCACACATATTCCTAGCTTGTCCAAACATACAAATAAAGTGTCATTTTCATGTATTATCTTATACAATCCATTTCGGGAATCTGATATTTTATTCCTGAAGCTCTGAGAAATTATGATGCATAGAAGGTTCAATAGCAGCTGGCATGCATATAATAACTACTCTGACCTAATTTTATTATGCATTTAAATCTACTATTTATTATTAGTTATTTACGAATTATATGAATTAAAATTTTAATTTAAAAAAAAACTTCTATATATAACACACAAGGCCATTGGTCTTCTTCATGTGACTTCACCACCTTCTCATCTCCCACAAGAATGGCTCTCTCGCTTCTATCGACTTTCATCTTTATTCATCTCTTCACCAATGTAACTATTATTATCTTTTTAATAATTTATTATTATCGTTTTAAATTCTACTAAGTGCATGTTACTATAAAATAGTATATACATAACTACACTCGTTACGTTTTTGATACTAACTATATAAATATAATCTGATTAATCACCTAACAGGTCGTTTTTGCTACTTCAAATGAGGAATCCAAGGCATTTGTATGTTTCTAATTTTGGGTTTATCAATTTAAATATACATAATTATTTCAGACAAAACAATAAATTTTGTAATTTATAGGGTTCTTTACCGACGTCAGTGTACAGGCCACCCTTGCCACGAACCACTATCACTACGGTTACACCAGTGAAGCCACCGGTTAAACAACGTTCCATTGGAACTTGGATAGGTAATAATAATGTCTTATTTTAAGTAATAATAATATGATTATATATATCACTTGTCTAAAATTTGGACGGTTTAGAATGCGTGCCTTTATGTTGGGAGAGTTGTATAAAACATTTATGGAAAAAAGAATGCATGAAAGCTTGTGTCACGTGCTGTTACCTTTGCAAGTTAGTTCCACCTGGCACTTACGGTAATAAGGAGGAGTGTGGATCTTGTTATGTTAACATGAAGACATATGATGGCAAACCCAAGTCTCCTTGAACCTTTTATGACTATGTTCTTCAATATGAAATGATCTTTAGTTAAATGACTAGGGTTTTATTAGTTTATAATAATGCTCTATAAAGCCTTTAACGTAAGATTAACTAGGGATTTTCTTTGTATGAATAAAACAGAGATAAATAAAGTTATAAAATCTAATAATATTCCAAAGTATTACGGCCCATAAAACTCTTTTATTATCGCTAAAACTTTAAACTATAGTAATAAATTGAAGTAACAAAAGAGATATGAACACATGACAAAAAATTAAACTATAAATTGAACCAGCTGGGTCAGTGTTCTAGTTACAGATCTTATTTGGGCCTTTATGTATCTGATTGTTTTGGGCCCAATATGCATAAAATTGTGCAGTTTCACCCAAAGGCAAATGATTTATTTTCTCTTTAATTGACTTTTTATAAACTGTTTATTTATTAGTTTATATAATATGGTTTTAATTATTGTCAAATGGACTCGACTCTCATTTATTAGTTTCATTTTCAGAAAACAAGTTTCAATCTACATTTAAACCTTAATTCATACTTGTTAATCGTCTTCTCCACAGATCTGTTCCAGCTAACACCATGGATAATTCTTCACTGTAAGCATTACGATTCAACTCTCTTTTTCTCTTCAGTTGACTAAATGATCTCTTGTTCTTTAGACGTTGACTAAATTGAAGATATTTTTGATCCCAGAAAGAGTTTAGCTCTTGGGAAGCTTGTGCTGAGCTCTGGTATCTTACATAGTTTATGGAGTAAGATCTCTGAGTTACATAAATCAACTCCGAATCAAGATTCTTATTTAGGAATCAAAATTTATCAAGAAGTGGAATACACACTTGTGGTCTTTAATGCACAATCAATATCAAGAAATAACTCTGATTCTACTCTTCTTGAATCAAATATTCAAAATCCATTTCGATTTCTCTTCTCTGAGAAGATCACTTCGTTTTCTGTTCACACGTCTGCTTTTAACCTTTTTAACTCTGTATATAAAAGTCTCATTGGCCTCAAATTACAGGTAACTAAAATTTCACTTTATATAGCATTTTTAATACTCTCTTTCAGAAATTGTTTTGATTTTTTTTCTCATTTTCTAAGTTATGAAATAGTATGTTTGTTTCAACATACTTGTCTTGAAATTTCAGACAAATTCAGAATCTTGGAAGTTACTGTGTTGTAGATAAACATATATGTCTTGTAATTTCAGTTATTTATACTCTGTTTCAATTTTGTTTCATCTAGTTTGTCTTGCTCTCTTTTAGGTCTTTTAAGTAATATATTGATCCCGGATAACGGATATCCGGACTAAATGGATCCTTATCCGGATAGTAAATAAGTAGAATGATGGATCCGATCCGTTTTGTTTCATCTAGTTGGATTGTTCTCTGTTAGGTATTTTAAGTAATATCTTGATCCCGGATAACGGATATCCAAGATGATGGATCCGTTTTGTTTCATCTAGTTGGATTGCTCTCTGTTAGGTCTTTTAAGTAATATCTTGATCCCATATAGCATATCCGGGCTAAACGGATCCATATCCGAATAGTAAAATGACAGATCCGATCCGTTACAGTTTATGTCTATGTGACTCACACATCTTTAGAATTGTGTAGTTCCTTACTTGTTAGAATCCGAAGACAAATCTTAAAAAAACTTATCTCTCTTGTAGTTGCTTGAATCATTGTCTAAGACACCAGTGATCATCACTGGAGCTGCTGTAGGAGGATCTGTGGCATCTCTCTTTACGCTATGGCTTCTAGAAACTATCGATCCAAAACTAAAACGTCTCTTGTGCATCACATTTTGTTCCCCTTTGATCGGAGACACTTCACTTCAACAGATTCTAAATAATTCCTTGAGGAACTCATGTTTTCTTCACGTGGCTGATGCAACACAAACTCGCTTCAATGTCGACGTCTTCAAGCCTTTTGGAACATACTTGATCTGTTTTGATTACGAGTGTATATGCATCGAGGATCCAGAAGCAGTCACAGAGTTACTAAACGGTGTTGATTCTTATGAAGTGGATTACGACAAGGTTCTACATCGTTTAGACCAATCCATGTTGTCTTTGGCCGAATCAACATCGATCCCTTATGATGTTATCAAACGAATGAAAGAACGTGAAGACAAGAAGAAGCTGTGTGTTCTTGATCTTGATATTAAACTAAACGACATGAAGATATCAATGGCTTATATGGAGTGGTATAAAAAGGTAAGTAAGAAAGCCAAGATTGGTTACTACGACCGGTTCAAGAACCAAACCAAGCTGTTTCCTTATTCACAGCTTGATATCAAAATCAAGAATCATAAAATAGAGCTAAACAATTACTGGAAATTAGTGGTTGAACAAGTAGAAAAGAAGCCTCAAAGTGATATATCAATCCTTAAAAGACGGTATCTATTCTCCGGTAACAATTACAGGCGAATGATCGAACCACTTGATATTGCTGAATATGATTTCAGTTGTGGGAAAAGTTATCGAACGTTGGGAAGGTCTCATCAATATGTTATGCTAGAGAAATGGTTTGGCATGGAATCAATAGAAAAAGATAGATGCATGGATAGAGATTTGAGTGATCTTTTAACGTTTGATTCATGTTTTTGGGCTGAAGTTGAGGAATCTTTGATTGTACTTGGTCTGTTGAAAACAACAGTGGTAGGGTTAAGAGACAAAGAACTGTTGACTAGGAAACTTGTGGTGTTTGAGGAATATGTGTGGAGAATGATCAAGAAACGTGAGGTGTCGCCGGAGATTTTTTTGGAGAAGAGTAGTTTTATGAGGTGGTGGAAAGAGTATAAAGAGATCAAAGGCTTTGATTATTCAGATTTCACTGAGTACATGAACACTGGTAAGTATGAGAAGTATGGTCAGAGCCAATAATGCTTTTGACTCAGATGAGTGTAGTTTTTATGAAACTTGGTTACCAACTTAATCTCTTTTGATACAAAAGAAAAAAAATTATTATGTAGAATTGGTTGATAATGTTATTGTGTGACTTGAGTGTGAGAAAAGCTAAATAAAATAAAAAGTATTAATTAACATGTTGTTATAACTTTTACAAAAATGATTTAATAATTTTTTAAGAATAAATCTCGTAAATACCACGAAATTTAGTTTATATTCCATAAATAATACTAAAATTAATTTAACACAAAATTATCATTTAATAATTCAATTAAATTAGAAATTAAATTTTATTTTGGGCAAATTATAAATCATAAACAATAAATACTAAAATCAAATACTACATACTAAAGTCTAATCTTAAATACTAAATTTTAATCTTAAATCAAAGTTCTAAACTCTAAATAATAAATATTAAACTCAAACATTAAATATTAAACCCTAACTTTAAATACTAAACTCTAACCACTAAATAATAAATATTAAAAACAAACATTAAATATTAAAACCAAATATTAAATAAAATATATAATTTTATAAAAAATATAATTTTTAATAGAAATATATTTTTAATAAAAATTTATATTAATGTCTAATTAAAAAAGTAATATAATTTTATCCAGTAAACTATGTTTGATAGTGTCATAGGGAATTTTTCTCATAATATTTATCATCGTTGAAAGTTGTTATATTACACGAGGACCCATTTGTGTACCAATCAAATCAATTCGAGCTTTCTAAAATCTTCAAAATATTATGAGAAAAAATAATATTTGTTTTGTTAGTTAGGAATTAAACAATAATAATATGTTACATCTACCAGTTAAATTAGTTAGCAGTTGGAGTCAAATTAGAATCAACATTATTAGGCATGCCTCTGACTATATGGTGAGATAAACCACAAACTCTTTTTCCCTTCTTTTTTACTAAAGTATGATTAAAGTATTATCTTATACAATCCATTTTGGGAATCTGACGCAGAGAAGGTTCAAGAGCTGGCAATGGCATGCATATAATAACTGCTCTAACCTAACACTTATTATGCATTTAAAACTACTATTTATTTATGAATTAAAAATTTTAATCAAAAAAAAAACTTGTATTTATAGCACAAAAGGCCATTGGTCTTCTTCGTGTGACTTCACTATTTTCTAATCTCCCACAAAAATGGCTCTCTCGCTTCTTTCGGTTTTCATTTGTCTTCATGTCTTTACCAATGTAAGTTATTATTATCTTTTTACAAATATATTTATCATTGTTTTAAATTTGACTGTGAAATAGGTTATAATATAGTGACGTTTTTGAACATTTTTACTAACTAATAACTATATAATTTGATTAATCACTTAGCAGGTCGTTTTTGCTGCTTCAAATGAGGAATCCAAGGCATTTGTATGTTTCTAATTTTGGGTTTAAAATTTTAAATATTCATATTTTTTATAGCTATGTTCTTTATTATCAATAATTTTTGGAATTTATAGGGTTTTTTACTGACACAACCTCTTCATCAATATCTACTGTTGTCTCCATCAACCAAACCGTCTTCTCTGGCAGTTAAAAAACCACGACGTCCTATCACTCCGGTTACACCAGTGAAGCCACCGGTTAGACCATATCCAACTCCTCCGAATAGACCTCCCACAGCACCACCTAAGTACAAACCGCCAACGCCACCGGTTAAACCACCTACATACAACCCCTCGACGCCGTCAGTTAAACCCCCGCTAGTTCAACCACCTATGTACATGATCCCGCCAACACCATCGGTTGAACCACCCAAGATATCACCGGTCCAACCACCTAAGTATACACCCCCAACACCACCGGTTAACCCACTGACACCACCGGTTAATCCACTGAAACCACCTCCCCCAAGAACTCGGATAGGTAATAATACACTATTTTAATATAGTAGTAATATGATTATCGATGGTTTGTTAGATATCAGTAGACTAAATTTTGGACGGTTTAGGTTGCGTGTCTTTATGTTGGAAGAGATGTATCAAACATTTATGGAAAAAACTATGTATGAGAGCTTGTGTCCGTTGCAACTGTCTTCCACCTAGTTCGTACGGTAATAAGGACAAGTGTGGATCTTGTTATGTCAACATGAAGACATATGATGGCAAACTCAACTGTCCTTGAACCTTTTATGACTATGGTCTTCAATATGAAATGATCATCACTAGGGTTTTATTAGTTTATAATGAGTCAATAAAGCCTTTAACGTAAGATTAACTAGGGATTTTCTTTGTATGAATAAAACAAGGATAAATAAAGTTATAAAATCTAATAATATTCCAAAGTATTACGCATTTCTTTGGCCCATTAAACTATAATAAATTGAAGTAACAAAAGAGATATGAATTGAAACATTATATTTAACATTAACGATTAAACTCTACATTGAACGCGTTCAGCATCAGTAATTATATTAGTTGGGTCAGTGCTTTAGTTACAGATCTTATTTGGGCCTTTATACATCTGTTCATTGGGCCCATATGTTTGAGGATCAATTAGGAAAGTCTTAAGAGCAAGGACACGGTATTGATTCTTCTGTGCTCGTTCTATTGCACGATTATATTAATTGTATTTTCTAGTTAATAGTTATCAATCAAGTCGAGCTTCAGACATATCATCTTCAAACCAGTTATGTTTTCAACCAAACAAACACATAAAAAATCAATAAAGGTCAAAACTAGTTTCTTCTCAAGGCTTGAGAGCTAAAGCCAACCCAACCTTCACACTCTTCTCAATAGCCTTAGAATCAACCTCACCAGAAATGGTAACAAACGACTTCGGACGCCACTCATGTTGTATCAAAGCATTAGCTATACCAACATTGTTCACACGAGCCTTCATTGTAGTCAATGGGTCAAGAACATACTGAGTCCCAACGGTTATAGCATTCTCTTTGGTTATCAAGTTATGGCTAACCTCAGCTCCAACAACAGTCAACGAGTTCACAATATGGTAATACGAAGCAATCAATCTCTCACCTTTGTCATTCCTTTAACAACAAAAAAACACTGTTTAGAACCAGAAGCAACAATGAAAGCTCAAGTTTGGTACTTACAGAGTAAGAGAAGCAATCAAATCATCCTTGGTGAAGCTAAAACCAGCATTGAAATGTTTGAAATCACCAGTTTCAGTGTTAAAGGATACATCAGTACCAAGAGCCAAAACATTGTTTCCAACAACACCAGAGAAATTAACAATCGGGTTAGCGTTTAATCCAACACTAGTGCATATACCAGCATACTCATGCAAATACTGAACCTCAATCTGTTTTTTTTAAATACACATAATGGTTATTATACAGATTCATCAAAATCTGTCACATGTGAAGCTAAATTACACATACCTTTCCAGATTTCTGATCAGGTAGCTTAGCACTAAAGATTGTCTTAAGTCCAGGGGTAAGCTCATCAGCAGTAAGAGTAGTAAGAAGCTGAAAGGAACATCAAGATCATAAAACAAGTAGAAATAAAAACTAGGATTGGGATAAAGGTAAGCTTACAGAAGAATCAGAAGAAACTTTGATATCAGTAGTGAAGTTCTTGTTCTTGAGTTGTGTAGCTACATCACCCAGAAAAAAATCTCCTTTGCTTGTTGCAGTTGTAGTGATCGTCTAAAACATTATAAAAGGTTAACACAAGATTGAAGTGTATACATGAGTTTTCATCAAATCAGAATCAAACTTACAACACCAGTAGAAGAATAAGTTGTGACACTCAATTTCTTATCTGCTTGATAGTCTTTGTAAAGAAGATCTACAAATCCAATTACAGATTCAAAATTGCTATAAAATTAAAATTATATTAGCATAAATCAATCAGCTCATAAACACGAAGGTTAACGATTTATTCCACACAATTCAACGATTTGAGCTTGATTGAGTATAGAAACTTAAATAGATTTAAGATTGATAATAAAAAAAACAGAAACTAATCCGATTACAGTCACATTAGCCACCAGATTAGGGATTTGAAAGAGATACCTCTGGCTTTTTTGCCGATTTCAGTGTAGAGTCCTGGACCTTTAACCATGATTGGATTCTCTGTGAAGATTCGTAAGTCCAGGTGTGAAATGTTGTAATGTTTTATATATTTGGGGGAAGAAGAAAACCCTAATTATCTCAGCCGTTGGATTTGATAATATAACTATTGATTATTTATTTTTATTGGCTTTTTCTAATTTCATTGCGTGGCACACAGGAGTTTCGACCACACCATATTAATTTTTTGTCTTAAAATGGTGTTCTTTTAGATTTACTTTGATAGATTTGATTGGTAAAATAGCATCAAAGTATGTTATCATTAAAAAGGTTTATGAAAATAATACATCATCCTATTTTTATTCTAAACAAAACATAGTAGATAATCATAATATTGTCCTGAAATGTAAAATAAATAGAGCAAACATATTATATAGTTCATATGATTTCACATATTTTATAACGTAGCTGATCGAATATAAAACCAAATATAGATAACCTTAGTTTTTTTCTGTCTAAATGTAGGAACATGATCTAACTTAATTAATGTTAAGCACATCCTTGTCGACAAACCCAACCATGTTGATATTTAAGCAGTATAATACATGTTAACAATATAACAGTTAACCGGAAAGTTGATATTAAAATGGATTTAAACCGGTCGATATGCTCAATTTTCCACCGTACTAGCTGTACATGGACATGTACTCTGATCTGTGAATTTTAATTTGAATTGAAATATAGTATTGGATAATGCATAGAGATGGGAGACTTAACCCAACAATAAACAACATACAACATATTAATAAAATAATCGTTCATTCAATGACCAATCTTAAACCATTGACCTAAATTTCAATAGAGAATCTCCAACTTGTCTGTAAACTTATAAATCCAAACCATTGACCTTATGTCAGTAGTAGAAATTATAAGATATATTCCCAAGTTGTTGACCTAATAATAATTTATAATTATAACCCATATGGGCGGACCCAAGTACGTCGACGGCCGCGTGGTTTTCTTCGGGGATTCTCCGGCGGCAATGAAATCAAAGACGGCGAAGCGTAGTTGGTCTTTTCTCTCACTCGACGGATTCAATGTTTTGGTTCACTAGTTCTTTCATGTATATGGTCGACGTTATGCTTGAGTCTTCCCTGTGGCTTTGAACGGCGGCGATGTGGCACCTAGCTTTCCGTTGCAGGTTTTGTCTTCTCCGGTGGGTCTGGTTTTGGACCTTCATGCGTCCGGTTTACTTTACTAACCAGACCCATTGGGAATTCAGTTAGGGTTTTTGGTTTAACTTAGTTAGGTTTTATGTATTAAAAAAAGATACATATGTGAGTTTCAATTTAATAAAAACGTTAATAAATATTTTGGGATCTGTGATCTGTCTTTACGAGTCGCAGAGACATGTTAGTTGACACTTTCATTCACTCATTGTCAGAAAAAGTCTTTATTTTCTTACATATTATATTAATAACACTTGAACTGAAATAGATAAACTTATTGCAAGTTGAAAAATAATTAATACAGTTGACCAAAGACTTCTAGATGTCTAAATAAGACCAAAATGTTGATAATCTTCTTTCTTTTATTATCCATGATTAAGTCATCAATAATTTTCCACATCATAATTAATATTTATATTTAATCACCACTCGATCAAATAAATATAGTAACAACCACTAACCAGTTATTACAAATATAATGCTTGAAATTTCCATGTAATTAATTATACTAATTAGTACTTAATTGGTTTTACTTAGTTAATTGAATTCTCTCTTTTTTCTTGACATTTTTAATGAAGTTAATCTTGTGGGACGTGCTATTGTAATATATTATCGTTAATTAGTTAGCTGTTTAACTAATCGATTAAACAATAACCACATTGCCACCACGATTGTGTACACATTTATTTATAATAGTTAATAAGAAAGTCTTTTGTTTATATTAAATAATTAATGGAATAAAAGCGGATGATGTAAATCAAAATGTTTACTATTCTCTCTTGAACTTCCATATTTGTTAAGAAAACATTAATTTTTAGTTTCAATTTTAGTTCATTTCTATTTGATTTATTTCAGTTGTCAAAATATTAAAATAATGAAGACAAATAATAAAATATCTAATGTTTTCCCTTTCTGATACATGTGTGCGAGTATAGCTCATATGTGTGAATATAAATAATAAAACATCCATTTCTTTATATATTAAAAGTGTTGAAACTAAATTATTTACAAATATTTTATAAGAAAATAGAACAATTCAAAACCCTAAAACAAAAGAACAAATAATTCATGTGTTTTTTCAACACCATGCAGCGTTACGTGACTTACGTACGTCACTGACAAAATTTGACAACTATGTGAAACATTTGACATTTATATGAATGTTGGTTATATTATGAAATTATATATATGTAACACGATTACACGAATATGCTAATAATAATATTGGAAAACAAAATAAACGACTAATTTTTCTTATTAATAAAGTCAATAGTTGACAAATTCATATAATTACCGTGTGTGATTTGCGTATTGACCAGTATACATAACATATGAACACAATGTTTTACAAATTTAACAATAATCAAATTCCTTAAATTGTTTTTTCTTCCTCTTGTTGCATGATTTGACTTTAACATTTATTTGTTAATGAACAAATGGTGAATATTTATAATGAATTTAATTAATCTAAACTAAAACTACTTATTTTCAGACTTTGTTTTAGATGATTTTAAACTTTTTAATTGATATATAACGCCTATAAATCTAGTTTCATTTTCTTTATATAGAAATATGATTTATATAAATGATTGTACACTCACATAAACTGGATTTATTAGTGTTATGTCTATGGTGTATAAATGTATACATATTTAGAATTGTTTTAACGAAGTTGGAGTAATAAATATGCTAAGATAAAAAAATAATATAATTAATTGAGATCCAAAAGAGTTGACGAATGCTCATGTGATAAGAGATAGAACAAGTCTTCTTTCATGAAGCTTCACATTATATAATCTCTATTTGACGCCGTACAGTTAGGCTATTTCTTATAACTATTATTTTCATTTATTGCCTTTGAATATTTAAATAGTATAATTAAATAACTAATATCCATCGAAGTATATGGTTTCTGTTAATTCAATACAGTTTTCTATGTTAAAAATTATTAAATAGATTTGTCAATTTTACATTTTCAATATTATTATTATATATATACATGACTTATATATATATATATATATATATTCGAATTTAAATTTTCATTATTCTAAAAATAAATAAATTAAATACTTATACCGAATTTGATTATTTATTTTAAGTGTACTAGTTGTAATATTTTTTTATTGACCCTATTAAAACGGAGAAGTAGTATTATTAACAACAAAGTCAGGAAATAATTTCTTTATTTATTAATTAAAATTAATAACAAAGATATGATTGGAAGAAAATGTACAAATTCAATTAAAAAATTAAACATGTTGAAGAGTTGACGCTTTGGGTCACCTCAAAGAAACTAAACACAAATGGCTATAAGTAAAGGGTTTGATTAAATGCCTGTGAAGAAAAAGAAACAGACAAGAAATACAAAAAAAAAAAACAAAATTAAGACGATAGGAAGAAGACAAAGATCTTTTTCTTATATTTCTAACAATGGATGTTCTTTTGAAACTACCAACTCCAGATTCTTCTTTTAAGGATAAAGTTTTTGGATCTGTTCAAACCCATGATGAAGCTATTAAGGTAATTAAATACCAACTCTATATGTACTAATAACATGATTATATATGTATATAAATGGAATTTATATCACCAAAAATTTAAATGTTTTTTATTTTTAATAGATTTATTAATTGTGCTTTTATATAATCCTTGTATCCTGATATTGGTTTTCTACTCCATAATTGCTTTCTTTATCAAAAATGATTAAGGAAAAAAAATTAAAGAACTCAAAACTTTTTATTTTTGGTCAAAGAACTCACTATTTATTGTTCATTTTTAATGGAAAATAAAAAAGTTATATATTAGTCATCTAGAATATATTTTGATAATTCGCTGAAATTAAGAATGAATTGGTGTGATTATTAGTAGAGTAGATATATTATTGGAATAATTTTAGATTTATTTAAAAATATTTTTACAAGAAAATTCTTTATTTATCTTATAGGGTGATGGTGATAACCAAGAACTTGAATCTGCCAAGGCTGAGATGAACGAGGTGAAAGAAGAGAACGAGAAGCTTAAAGAGATGCTCGAAAGAATTGAAACTGATTACAAATCACTAAAACTCAGATTCTTTGACATAATTCAACAAGAACCTTCAAAGAACTCAACTCAACATCAAAACATGGTTGATCATTCTAAGTCAACGATTACAGATTTTAGTTCTTCTGATCAGGAACACGAGCTAGTATCACTTTCACTTGGAATAAGAAACATCCCTAAAAAAGAAGAAAAAACAAATTCAACCAGCGTTGATAAAGAACTAACCAAAGCTGGCTTAACCTTAGGGATCAATAATGGCGGTGACCCGAGTGGGAGTGCCAATTCTAGCCTGGAAAATAGCTCGGAAGAAACTTGTACGCCAAGTAAAGTCACCGGGAAGAGAAGCTCTCCTCCACCAGCCAACCTTGGTGATGTTGAAGGTGAGACCGGTCAGCAAAATCATGTTAAAAGAGCTAGAGTTTGTGTTAGGGCAAGATGTGACACACCAACGGTACGTTCTCTAATTAACTTATACATATGATTATATAATAAAACAATATGATTATTTATATATTTGGATATGTTTATTTGTTAAATAGATGAATGATGGTTGTCAATGGAGAAAATATGGACAAAAAATTGCTAAAGGAAATCCATGTCCACGTGCTTATTATCGATGTACTGTTGCACCGGCATGCCCCGTTAGAAAACAGGTATATTATATATATATATACCAAAATAAAATAAAATAAAATAAATAATAGTTATAAAATGAATAAATATATATTACTTTTATACCATTTGATTTTACATTTTTTCACATAGATTAAAAAATTTTAGTACTCCTTATTTTTGTTTTATACTCGAGTGACTAAATAAGTAATATTTTCAATAATAAAAAATTAGTTACAACTCTTCATATTAGAAATTCCAAAAAATAAATAAAAGTTAATTAATTTTTTAATCAAAAAATAAATAATAATATTATTAAATGATTATAAAAATTAAATATTATGAACTAATTGAAAAAACTAAAAAGTCAACAATTATTGAAAGGGGGAATTATATATATATATGTATATATACACATTTTGTATGTTATATATTTATTTTGCATTTCTATGTTATAATAGAAACATATAAAATAATCTAATTATTTCACTATGTATGTTTTAGGTCCAAAGATGTGCAGATGACATGTCTATACTAATCACAACCTATGAAGGAACACATAACCATACTCTTCCACTCTCAGCAACAACCATGGCCTCCACCACCTCAGCTGCCGCCTCCATGCTTCTCTCCGGCTCCTCCTCCTCCTCAACAGCTGCCGAAATGATCGGAAACAACCTCTATGACAACTCAAGATTCAACAACATAAACAATAAACCCTTCTATTCATCTACACTTCACTCTCCATTACATCCCACTATCACCTTAGACCTCACCACTCCACAACACTCTTCTTCTTCATCTTCATTGCCTTCACTAAATTTCTCAAACTCTTTCCAAAGATTCCCATCCACAAGCCTA